>PVKE010030015.1:0-19892 GCA_004027555.1 Craseonycteris thonglongyai
TCTGGGCCCTCCCCCTTCTCTCTGTCTCTCTCTGTCTCTGTCTCTGTGAAAAACAACAAAATAAATCTTATAATAAAGAAATAAAAGTGTAACTATTACAGCATTGATGGTTATATCATGTCATTGCAAAAAACTCTAAATGTGCAACAATGGAGCAACTGGTTCAACAAACTATGTATGGTATGTGCATAAAATACATTATCATCTAGCTAAAACAGAAGATGCAGTGGTATAGAAGAATGCATATTAAATTGAAGGATACTTAAAAATGTGTTGAATGCAAAATATAAAGGTATGATTCTATTTTGAAGTAAGAAGTATCACACAGGATAGGCTAGTTGATGTTACAACATATTAAAACAAATACAACAAAGGTTGAGTTTTCACTTCTATTTTAGGCTCCTCTTGGGGCAACAGGGAGCTCCCCTCTCTATCTCCTCACTCTGTGATTCAGAATGCACCAGCCACCATTTCAAACATTGTCCATCACAATGACAGAAGGCAAGAGAGCTGTAGTGGGTAATCCAGTAACGACTAGCCACGCACAGCTACTGGGACTAGGGGGACTGAGATCGCTGTAAGTGTAATCTATGCACCGATTTCTAAGACTTTGTAGAAATCATAGTAGTGATAATAAAAGAAGGTAGAGGATCTCAATCATTTTATATTGATTACATGTTGAAATGATAACATTTTTTATTGTTATATTTATTAGGGTGACATTGGTTGGTAACAATTAGATAGTTTCCAGGTGCACAACTCTGTATTACATCATCTATGCATTGCATTGTGTGCTCACCACCCAGAATCAGCTCTCCTTCCATCACCATGTATTTGATGTCCCCTCCCAACTCCCTCTCCCCACCCCACCCCTGGCTTTCCCACCCACCTTCCCCTTTACCCTCAGGTAAGCACCAAAGTATTGACTGTGTGCGTGAGTTTTTGCTTCTTTGTTACTTTAAGTTTCATATTTCACCTATAAATGAGGTCATATGGAAATGATAATATTTTTAATATCTTAGGTTAAAGAAAATAGGTGACTAAAATTTATTTCACCAGTTTTGTTTACTCTTTTAACGCAGCTACTAGAAAAACATTTTTTTCTAGTTCTTTTCTTTTTAATTGCTAAGTTTATTGAGGGTGACATTTATTGGTAAAAATTACATAGGTTCCAAGTATACAGTTCTATATTACATCATCTATGTATTGCATTATGTGCTCACCACCCAGAGTCAGTTCTCATTCCATCACCCCTACTTCCATGTATGGCTTACATTTGTGTGAGCCACGATGTTCTAGTGTGTCTTACACTAGCATCTAATTGGCTAGAATTTGTCACATGACCTCACATGTCACAGAGGACCAGAAAATACAGTCTCACAATGCACCCAGAAAGCAGTGAACTGAAAATATTTGGTGAGCAGTCCTAATAAATGCCAAAAAATGAGAGAGAAAGAGAGAGGGAGAGAGAGCATGCACAAATTTTAAAGAGTGCTTTAAAGTTCCTCTGGGTTAAATATAGCCTATTTGCTATGTGCAAATTTAATTGGAAGCCCTCGGGAGTACCTTCAAGATGTAAACAACTAAAAAGGAGTCATAAGATGCCCCTGTAATGGCAGCTGATGGATAGAATTATGCTACATATATAAAGACACCAAAGGCAGAGAAGAAAAAGGATTATCAACAAGTTGGAGGGAAAAAAGCCAAACACCCCACACCCACACACACCCACAAACAGGCAGACTTTTGTAGGGAGCACATGTTGATTTGCTGTTGAACCTCTTCTTAACTGGACAACTCTATATGGTATGCTCCGAGATGAGAAGCAATAAGGACTGGTTGGTTGGCTGATGGATGGATACTCTCATCCTAAGGAAAGCCAAAAAGGCAGCAAATGTATGCTTGTGTATGGATAGGCCTAAACATGTTGCAAAACCTGAAATGACACACTCCAAAAACTTTATCATCTTCACCACTTGGTAATGGAAGTCCATGTACTTTCAAATTCAGTCTTCTTGCTTATTTTTATTTTTAAATTACCTTCAGGAAACTAATGGTGTTCCAAATTACTTGTCATACCCTTTGCTCAGGGCTCAAAACATTATGCAGTCATACTAACTTGAACCACAGGAAGCAAGGTAACATAGCGTGTACTCTTGAGCCCACCTGGGTTCTACTGCTAGCAGTAAGACCTTTGATGGATCACATAACCTCTCTCTTCCTCCATTAATTCACATGTAACATGGAGATACTATCCACATCTACTTTATAAGGTTGTGTATAAAAATCCAAATGTGTAAAGAAGTGGAAATCCAGCTACAATTTCAGTTTTCAAATTTAAAGTAAAGGCTAATATCAGCTAAACTGTATTCTAATCTCCAGCTGATGTTTGAAGAAGCATTAGCAGTCTTTCTTTCATCTCTGCTCATCCTTTCCCTTTAAAAGAACTCTAATTAGGAAATGCTTTTTTCTCCCCTCATATCTGCATAGCCATTGATTTGTCAAGAGAAAAATACAACGACTTTCACAATTTTGCAGCTCTGTTTCCTGAACTAACACTCCAGTTCTGAATTTAAGGAAGCAAAGCACCATTCAGTGTTTTAAGAGTGAATAAAATATATGAAAAGTAGAATGGCTTTGACAAGTTAACATCAATTTGAATGACACTAGAAAAATAGAATTCTGTAGTTGAGTGCTTTCATTTTAAATGGTTTTACCAGTTTTCAAATGATTAGGCAATTTTGTTTCATTTTCTTCAAATTTACAAATTAATATTTTTAAGAGATGAAGTTAGTAACCAGATGAATTAAAACGTATTAAAACCTATCAAGGTTTGCTGAACTTAAGTTTCAAGTTTTGCTATCGAAAACTGACTTAGAGTTACAAGAAAAATAGCAGTATCACGCAATACCAAATTTGTATTTCTCAGTTCAATTTCTCCTTATTCAAATGAATATCACATCTTTCACGGTGATACACAAACTGTTTTCAAGTTTAAGCTTAAAAAGGTATGTCATAAGTATAATTAATCAAGAAAAACACCTTGTAACTTGTCACATTTGGACTGTAACTACTTAACTCTCTGAATATTTTAACAAAATACTTGTAAAATTGTACCACCAAAACTGTACGGCCACCAAGTGAAGAGAAAGACATGGTGCCAACATCAACAGAAGGTACAAGAAGGATAAATCTCACAAGATTCTAGCTGTTTCTATACCCTCTGCACCCTCAAAGTGAAATCAAGAATTGAAAGGGATTATAGGCTTAAATTTTAATTAAAATAAATACTTTAGACTCAATTATTTTACTATTTGAAGTTAAAAAATAGAATTTTCTGATCAAATGTTTTGGTTCTTTGCCTCTTTTTTTAAAAAAAGAGTTTTCACATGTGTGGTCTTATTTTAAAGTTCCATTGAGGCAATACACATATGCCAGACAGAAATTGCAGATATTAAGGGATTTTACTCATAACAGGCTAAATTTGTCTCTTGTGAAAGATAAAAACACTTTAAAGTTGATGAATCTATAATTTTAAATAAAAATCCTCATTCAAATGTGATTGCTTTATAGGTTTAACTATAGTTAGAGTAATTTGTGCTGTTTCTATATATTATTTCAACTATACTAAAGCTGTTTATGCAAATGTGAGATTGTTGCTATTGCAGAATTTTTCTGACCTTGAAAGAGTGGAATGGTAAGTTCCCATTCAACATCAAAATTCTACATATTTACAACCTGCAAACATCCAAAATTCATACTTCAACATATGTATGGCTGCCAACTTCTGTAATTTATATCATGCTTTTCCAGACGTGGAAGGGGGAAAAATTGACATTAGTACAATTTTATAATGATGGTAAATCAATAAATAACAAGTGTTGGCAAGGATGTGGAGAAAAGAGAACCCTCGTGCATTGTTGCTGGGATTGCAAATTAGTGCAGCCACTATGGAAAACAGTTTGGAAGTTACTCAAGAAATTAGAAAAAGAAGTACCTTATTACCCAGCAATTCTACTTCAGGGTATTTATTCAAAGAAATCCAAAACACTAATTTGAAAAGATATATACACACTCCAATGTTCATTGCAGCATCCTCCAGAAGCAACCTAAGTGGCTGTCAATAGACAATTGGATTAAAAAGGTGGTACATAAAGACAATGGAATATTATTCAGTCATAAAAAAATTAATAAAATCTTACCATTTGAGACAGAATAGATGGACCTAGGGAGTATTATGCTAAGTGAAATAAGTTAGACTGAGAAAGACAAATGCCATATGATCTCATATGTGGGATCTAAAGAACAAAATAAACAAACAAAACAGAAACAAACTCATATATACAGAGAACAAACACACTGATGGTTACCAGACGGGATGGGGTTTGGGAGAGCTGGGTGAGAAAGGTGAAGGGATTGAGAAGCACAAATTGGTAGTTATAAAATAGTCACAGGGATGTAAGTCAATAATATTGTAATAATTATGTATAGTGCCAGGTGGGTATTAGATAAATCAAGGGGAATCACTTTGTAAGTTATATAATTGTCTAACCATGATGCTGTACACATGAAACTAATATAAAATAATATTGAATGTCATCTGTAACTGAAAAATAAAAATAAATGAGTAATTATGGTAAACATTTACCAAATGTTTTACTAATTGATAACACTTAAAAACTGTACTAGATATGCAAAAGCCTTAAACATTTGCAGAATTCTAATTGAAGGCTGTGATTCATGTATTTAAAACCTGTCAATACCCCACAACATGCACACTCCTCAGACACAAACCTTAACATGTTCTTCATCTAGAATTATGTAGTTTCTCCAAATTCCTTTTATTAACTTTGACATTTTTCCCATAAGGTGTTTTTGGCATTCTTAATAAAACCTTTATTTTTCCATATTCCCTTCCATGAAAAAGACTACTATACTAAACACCTTCAAAGTAAATAATTTAATATAATTACATTTGTAAACTTTTGTTCCCAGATCTTTTAAAAGTAGTTTAATGTCTCATGTTTCTGCATCTAATGAAATATATTAAACTAATTATGAATTATTAAAACTCAGACCATAATATCCACGGACAACCTGATTTCCCTATCCATTGCTTTTCTCATCTCTGTTATTCTTTCAACTATATTTTGGTCCCACAAATTTGGAGGGGGACCAGGAAAGCAGTAAGTATCGCAGGAAAGGTGAGTAAAATGGTAGACTGCTCAGACAAGTGAGCCAATTGCTGATGTTCGGAGGAGAGGGAATTACAAGCTATACAAGAAAAATGACTTGCCTCCTCTGACCATACATCTGATCACCCCCACATGTCTTACTTGAGCCATGCCATCCTCGATTCCTATGGTTTTCCACTGAGCATTCTGTCTACTCTCCAGTCTTTCTACTATAGGGTCAACTTATGATGCCTCCTCTGTCACGGCTTCCTCATCAAACACCTCCTAATTACCACTGTAGCTCAAGAATCCCTGTCATTTCTTCTGGATAATAGGTTGTGGTCTTACTTCTGGCCAGTAAGTCTCTATGTTGCCCTTGATCATTTAGGCTTTCTGAGGCTTAGATTGCTTATTTTTAAAATACGAACAAATTATAACAATAAGCAACAGCTTCATTGTTATTTGACCATTCTTATTTTTGTAAATTCCATCACACCTTATTCACTGACATGAGTAACTTTTGTGTAAATGACCAAATGACAAAATAACTATTAATATAAATAGTATTGGGAAGTTAAGGCCCAAAAGGTAAAGTACAATAGGGATAAATATGAAATTATATAGTTAAGTTTGAAAACCGATGTCAAAAGTGGGAGATTTATACATTTGACAGGAATTTTTATGAAGCGCCCACTAAGATCAAGATGGGCTCTTATAACACAAAGATTTTTTTTTAAGTCCCTTGTTCAATAATCTCACAGTTTCCCTATACTGACAAATAAATCTGTGAGTTGACAAACTCTTAAATAGAATGCACATTGAAATAAATAGTATGATAGAATTGAGTGCATATTAGATAGGAGCACAAAAACAGGAGAGATTACATTTGCTGGAGTGGAGTTTGGACCAGCAACACCTCAGAGAGCTCTGCAAGGGAGAAAAGCTATCAGTGGCTGTTAACATGGATTCATCCAACTTCTGGCTAAAATCACTACAAAGACAAGAATCCATACTATCACCACTAGCAAGTTCCCGCTAGTAGATTGCAGAGCTGGGCCGTGGAGCCAGACACACCCTACTTTTAGCCACTAAACTCTGCTGCCTCTGTCTCATAAACGGTAGGGTTCTGTTCCAGCCGAGTTTATGGCACAACTGAGACACTGGGAAAACAATTAAATTAGAAAAGTGGTTTTCTCCTGTGAAATCTGTAAATAAAATAATACAGTATTTTCATTGCCAAAAACTTAAGTAACAATTTACTGCACCTTTAAGAGAATGACTGAAACCATTTGGGATTTTCTTTTTTCTTTTAGTAAATAAAGTATACTAAGGCAACTAAGGGATAGTATCATCTGTTGTCAAACTCTCATCTACGTTCTCCTCCAGGTATCCTGCAGGTTTTCCTGTGTCATATGTTCCCCAAGAGCAGTAGTGTGTACAATAGGTTTGTTATATATGCATGGAAAAAGTACTCTAAAGGAGTACACTGAGCTGCAGGGTGAAATTCTAGGGCATTCTTTTTTTTTAGACTTTTCTACATTTTTCACATAATCTACAGAGTGCACACATGTTTTTTTAATCAAATAAATAGCATATACATTTGGGTTTTTACTACATAGGATTATGATTTTGCTTTTAAAATGTCTAGCAAAAAAAAGAAACAAGCTAACGTTGGTGCATAGAGTGATAATGATTTTTGTTTTATTGCATGATTTGTTTTCCCGTATTTTCTGAAAAGAGCATTTTCTTAATATGTTCATTGATATTAAAACGGAACGAGAATAGACCAAGAGAGAAGAGCTAGAAGAGTTCTGGGGAAGGAGGGGAGGTCTGAGCATCCCCGGGGGACAGCCTGGCCAGCGAACGGCTCTGAGCCCAAAGTGACTAGCAGTAGAGAAGACCTGCACCCTGGAGGGTGGAAGAGGGTGGGATGGAGACCCTAGCTGAAAGTATCTCCCCCTAGAAAGGAACAAAGACACCCCTCCAGAGATTCTGCTGAGAAGCACAGTGTGAGGAAGTTAAAGAAGGGAGCTTAGAGTTAGCTAAGAGATGGGGGCAGGCCATGTGGAAACTTGAGTGGCCCTGCTGTTATAAATAAAAATGCACACCACTGGAGGAGATGGGTGAACAGTCAGGGACATGAGATGAGCAACGTATAGTGGAGCCGATCACATCTTTGGGGAAGGTGAGCTGGCAGAGTTGGTGATAGGATATAGGATTGGGGTCAGCATCTGGACTCCAGCCCTACCTAGGCCACTCCTCAGCTATGCCAACGTGGCCAAGACTCAGCACCTCTGCCCTGCAGCCCCTTCCGTGCTAGAGCCAGGCGGTCTCTCTTCAGTCTACTCCTCTTTCCCTCGTTTCAATCTGTCTAATCATCCACTGAGCAATCGTAACCAAACATTTGCTGTGGACCAGGCATTGTGCTGAATGGGTGTGCTCAGCAAGTCAGCATACACCCTCTCTTGAGTTGCTCACATAGCAGTTGCCTCTGGAAGACATTATAGACTGAATAACAAATGGGGCATTCTGGAATTCCACAGGTGAGCAACCACCTATGTGTGCTCGTGAACTACGACCAAATTGTACTTGGCGTACCCAGTGTCCCCCACATAAGAATGAGATCTTATCATTCTGAGGTCATTCTCATAGAACGTTCATTTCCTCTCTAAGTAAGATAGAATTTGAACCTTACCTCCCAATTTATTTATTAGTCAAAGAAATAGCTCAGTCCATTTTTTCCAGCAAACTGCTTATTTTCAATTCACCTGAATTTTCGAAACAGTCTATAACTGAAAACGCCACTGTAGCCCGGGAGGCACAGGGCTTCCTGAGAGGTGTGCCAGGAGCGCTTGGCCTCGCTAGGCTGGGAATACCATAGTGCCCTTATTACTTGGCTTCAGTATTTCCATTTCAAGCCCTGGTAAATACAGGGCTACGAGAGAAAAAAAATTAATGGGAATATTTTCAAACCTTCGGAAAACCCAGGATTTGATATTTGGCAGCAAGGCTAAGAGGGTGGTTAAAGAAAAAAGTGCAAACGCTCAAAACTTTCTTTAAGGCTGAATCTGAGTCCAATTGACTTCGTTCTTTTTTCACACTGGCGCTAGCAAGGGTGCTTTTTTTTCTTTTTTTTTTTTTCTGCTAACAACTCTTCCCTTATTCTATGGAATGTTTAATTTGCCCTTTGAAAGAAAGTATGATTTGTTCCATTTTTTTTCATGTGCAATTTCTGTGCTATTTACAGACTAAGATAAGAATCAAGAAAGATTCATGTGCCAAAGCACAAATTCAAGGCTGAGAGAGGAAATCAGAGTCTTTAGTCCCAACCTGCACTGACTCACCAGGATCCCTGCTACAGAGCCTTCTCCACACTGTGCGCTCATCTGCCTCCGTGATATTCTCTCTACCTGCTAACAGAGAGGTTTATGCCCATTAGCCATTGGGTCAAAGCATAGCCTAAACCCAAATCAAACAATGTGTTTGGCAAAATATCACATCTTCTAGAGAATTGCTGAACAAAGCCACCAAAGAGTTTAAAAAAAATCATAGTGTTAATCTACTCACTCTTTGTATCTCAGTGATGACAGTGTGATATGAAAACACCAATTATTATGCTTCACAAGTACAACACGCCTATCACCAAATGATCTAAGTTGAAATTAATACCTGTTGATATAAGAGACGATTATCTAACTGGTGCCTTTGTTTTTAATTAAAATATGTATGCTGAACAAACTCAAACCTGTGACCAAAATAACAGGACTAACAAGTTAAGCAAGCTATGAGGAAAACCAGTTAAATCTAATTTTTAACCACCATTTGTAACCCAGTCTGTTATTGAGCTCTGTTTACATCAGCTCTGTGTTTTTCTCCACATCTCAGCCACGAGTTGTTTCATGGATTTTCAATACGCAGAACGATTTGTTTTCTATTCTAGTCTCTTCTCAGCTGTCAGCCCAACACGAGTGCTGGCGGTCCTCGCTCACCGACTGCCCCATTCCCCCATCCACTCTCTACTCAGAGCATGCATTGCTCTAATGTCTAATCAGTTCTTCAAAGTATGGAGAAACTGCTTCTCATTTGTTCAGACAAACGCGATAATTGCCATCACACTTCTAGGCAAAATGAAGGACTTTCTATTTTACCCTATTCAGTACATACACCTAGATTCAACACAAACTAAAACCTTCATCTCACAAAATCAAGTATTAGTGTAAATCCCCTTTTCTCAGGAGTACTCATTCTTTCAAGAAAAAAATAACCATGGCTTAAACACACACACACCCCTACACAATTCACATACGTAGTCACATAAAATGCACCATTACTATGGTGGATGTAACTTATTGTATTAACCTTACCCGTTAAAGAGCAAGTGGTAAATGGGACTCGAAAATATTATTCAGGGCACCTGGAGGTGGTAAGTCCCACGTCTTCTGATGGAACCAGCCAGTTTTCCCATCTTCATAATCCTATGGCCAACTTCTTCCCCACCATGAATTCTTGGGAAGCCTTGCATTATGAGAGAAAACGACTTCCTTTGATCCCTCTTTTAATGTTAACAGCAAACTCTTCAACATACCCAGTGGTATGTACCCAGAGATGGTGCCCAACCATGAGAGAGGTTAAAACAGGTCTTGGAGTGGGAGAAGCCATGACTCACTTTCAGTTCCTGGGACACAGTCATCCCAAAAGTTATAGGGAGGGTGAAACTTCTGAGGTCAAGTAGGACAGATTAATTACCAAATAAACAGTGTTACTTTTATAGACATTTAAAAAGTAAGTATAATATATGTGTCTGTGGAATAAAACCATGTCACAACTAATGATGTATAACTGTGGAGACTGCTCTGGGCCCTCCCTTCTCTCTCTCTCTCTGTCTCTCTCTCTGTTTCTCTCTCTCTCTCTCTCTCTCTCTCTCTCTCTCTCTCTCTCTCTCTCTCTCTCACACACACACACACACACACACACACACACACACACACATACACACACACACACACACACACACACACACACACCTTCTCTCAAACAATAAAATAAAATTTTTTTCACTAAAGCTCTCTTCTCCTAACGTCACCCCAAACCCAGTCCTATAACCCAAATGGGCAAGTGAAAAGTGCTGTGAGGAGAAACCAGAATGGCTCAGCGGGTTGAGTACTCACTCATCTTGCAGCCCTGGAGTCCAAGGATCAAATCGCAGTCCCAGCCCATGCAGACCCAGGTGCTGAACTGGGCTGTGCCCCCAATTCAGTTCTCAGCAAGGCAAGCCTCCTATGTGAGAGGCCCCCAGCTGGTTCTCGCCCTGTGCAGCCCCGCACCCACCTGTAGAATGAAACTATGTCAAAGACTAATGATGTGCAACTACAGAGACTGCTCTGGGCCCTCCCCCTTCTCTCTCTCAGTGAAAAACAATAAAAATACATCTTTAAGAACTAAAAGCATTTTTTAAAACAATAAAAAAAATTGCTGTGAGCTCTCCCATTACCAAGAGGTTAGCAGTCAGCAAAACTGAGGTATCATGCACTCTTTATTAGTGGTCAAGGTGTGATGAAATAACAACTACTTATTGCTGAGAATGTAAATTAGGACAAACTTCCTGAAGAACAGATTAACCACTAGGACCAAGATTCTTACCAATGTTCCGATCTTTTGGCCTAATAATTACACTTCTTCGATCTTTTGGCCTAATAATTACACTTCTTGGAATTTATCCCAAGAAAATTATCAGAGAAACAAACAAAGAATTGTGTACCAGGATGTTCATTGCAATGCTATTTATAATAGCAAAAAAAAAAAAAAAAAAGTGGCCACTGCCTAATTAACCAACAATAGGGATTTAGTTAAGTAAATTATAGTAAATCCATGGAACAGAATGTTGTTCAGCCTTAAAAACCAAGTGCTCAAAGAATGCAAAATAGCTCAGGGAAGTGCTGACAAGATACTGCTAAGTTAAAAAGCAGGCTAGGCACGTTGAATGCGCATGACTCCAGTTTTGCAAATACTTATACATGTGTATGATATGTAATATGTGTATATAAAAATTAGAAGAAAGGATAAAAACTACCCTGATGGAAGTTTGTGCCAGGGAATGGGATAAAACTTTTAGTGAATTGTTTTATTCAGTCATCAAAATAATTCACAGGATGGATACAATGATGAAACTGGAACTAAGAGAGATTAAAATGCCTAAACTCATTCAGCGAGTCAATTAAATAGCCAAAGTTTAATCCTGGACAATCTGGATCTTACCTATCACTATCTGTTCATTGTGTTGTTCTACAGATTATTTTTTCTTCGTATTATTTTTGTACTTTCCTAAATTGTCTCAGTCACCCTCACCAACCACACATGTCACCTTTCTCACTGCCCTCCTCCTCACCTCTCCACCCTTCCGCTTTCTCAGGGAATTAGTAACACTCTCCATTCCCAGAAGAGAGACAGAGAGAGATGGTGGGGGTGGGGGGGGAGGGGGGGATCCCAGAGCAGTCTCCATAGTTGTACATCATTAGTTGTGACATAGTTCCATTCCACACAGGGGGATGTGGGGCCACACAAGGTGGGAGCTGAGCCAGGGGCCTCCCACATGGGAGAACAGGATCTTCACAGTGCCATCCCTGCAGTTACATTTGCACCACAGTTCTGCAAATGGGTTTGCATAGGCCCAGGCGGGGACTCAAACCTTGGACCTTGAGGTTGCAAGGCAAGCTCTCAACCTGCTGAGCTATCCCAGCATCCTACTCCCAGCACTTTCTCATTCTTTTCACTTCCAATTCCCAGGCTGGGTGCTTCTGCCCATCTTCTCCTGACACCCAAAGCACAGCACATTTCAGGACCCATGCTAAACGCAAACTCTTCCCTCAAGCTTTCCATTGGGGATGATGAGCCCCCAATTCTGTAAAGGCAGCATTCCAAACCTTCTGTGCCCACATTCTACACGCCACCGTGATTCAGTGCATAAGGCTGTCCTCCACCAACTCCAACCTTCTCAGGGGCTGGAACTCTCTTTGTATTTCTTTTTCCTTTGTTCTTAAGATTTATTGTATTGTTTTTGACCAGACACAGAGAGACAGAGAGAGGGGGAGGGCTCAGAGCAGACTCCATAGTTGCACGGCATTCATTTGCTACATGGTTTCATTCCACAGGTGGGTTCGGTGCTGCACAGGGAAGGAACTGGCCAGGGACCTGCCGCATGGGAGGCATACCCTGGTGAGAACCTAACTGGGGCCACACCTCAGTTAAGCATGTGGGTCCTCATGGGCCGGGGCTGGGATTCAGTCCTTGGACCTGGTGGTTGCAAGACGAGCATTCAACCCGCTGAGCCATCCTGGCATCCCCACTCTTTGCAGTTCTTTATCTACTCCTCTTACCCGCTCGCTCCCCACCTCCCCCAACCCCAGCCCATAGACCCTACTCTCTGGATTATAGTAAGAACAAGCTTGCAACAAATATCTGTTGAGTTAATTTGAAAAATCTCACCTGGGGAGCAATAAGAAGTGTTATTTCTTTCTTTCAGTTTGGCCCCCTTGCTTTCGGGTATGGAAGATCTGACCTTCACAAGACAATAAATGGAAAACAGTGTCTTTGGAAAAAGAGAGAGTCATATTAAGAATTTGAAGGGAAAGATGACAATCGTGTTTCTCTTTTCTTTTTTTGAGTGAAAATCCTGAATTTAACGTGACATTGGGGGAGCCCCATCCCTCCCTGACTACCACCCACCCATCCTGCCTGTTGTGAGTTGGGTGGGGGCTGACCCCAGTCTCCATCCAGAGGCTCACGGCCCTCCTCTGCCCAGCCAGCCTCCTGGGCCTGTCTCTCTGGGAGTCTCTTGAAAGTGTTTAGGGACCAATTCAGGATTGAACGATAGCTGAAATGGTGTGGTCACTTTGGACTGCACAGCAAGGGTGAAGATGCAGGCAGTGTAGGTACAGTTTGCTGTTGGCCTGGTCCACCATCTTCCACACACCCACATCAGTTATGTTTCTAATGTATAGAGGCTCAGGCCACCGAGGAGCATAGAAGTTCCAGAGGACAGACCAAGGGGAGAGGCCCCTCCAAGGGGAAAGCCACACTCCTGAGAAGAAAGAAAAGTCAATGCTGTGGCCTCCGGGCCCTAAGTCAACACAGACACATAGGACAGCCTGTGGGGAGGGCCTCCCAGGGTACAGAATGGAATGTATTCTGGGATCCAGAATCTTCCTCTCCTAACCAATATGATTTTAATTAAAATTTCTGGCAAAGTATTTAGATCCAAATACTTAGTTTTATTTTCCCACAATCATTCTCCAATCTGGTTTCTTTCTCATCAGATCTTGAGCCACCTGATATCAACACATTCACCAAGATTTCAAGTGGGACAATGTCGTGGAGCCATCTGTTTACCTACCACTTGAGCAACACAGAAACCTCGTCCGAACAGTCATCTTTGTCCTGCAGCTGGTACTGGGGAGACCAACCCTACTAATATTTTCCTAGAAAGCTACGGTTTTAATATGAGATACTTCATATTCATTATTGCCTATTTACACTTATGTAAACTAATGATCCCAGAGAAACCAAACTTTAAAACGTTAATATAAACAGTTACCTCTTTTAATTGCATTAGACACATTCTTTAGTAATTTCATTCCAACAAGACCCATTACCAATAAACAAAAAACACATTTTTGGCAGCTTCCCTATGCAGCACGAAGTAAGGAAGAAAGTAAATGGTTTGCACAACAAGGACCAGCAAGTAGCCTCGAACCCTTTGTATTTTGAGGAAGAAGCTGTAGAAGAAAACTCTCATTCAAGGCCCATTACATACTAGATGGAGGAACATCCAGAGGCTGAGGGAAGCATTTGAACTAGGCTACGTCTGAGCTTGTGGGTGAAATAGGAGAAGGCTAAAAAAAGTTTTAACCACTAGGAGTATCTAAATATTGATCCCACCAGGAATCATTTTTATCATGGAGAAGAAAGAATAGTCAGGCCGTTTCTAAATGCAAATTACTGAAGCCACCAGTTTCCTTTGGCCCTGCTGGTACCCAGCCAACCTGTAGCCAAACGGGCATAGTCGAAGGCTCCATTGTCACAATGAGCCACCAGACTCAGATTGAGGTGACTGCCATTAGTTTGGATCATTTAAATAATAGGCAATTTCAGAGAAATTTGTTCTTATTAACTAGTTGGATAATTTGATGTGACATGATTGTGTTCACACATGGAAAACTGAGAGGACTTCTTGCTGTCAGTTGAACTAATTGACTTTTTTTATTGCAATAGATTTCCTTTCTCAAATGCTAAAAATCTTCTAAATGTATTTCTGTGTCTACATGTTTCAATTTAGGTTTTAGTTCACTAATTACCAGTTACCATAAAATTGGTTCCTTCCTCTCCAATCTTGACACAATTGTTATAAAGCTCATTTTCACCCACACACTCAAACTGCTAAGTTTACAGAGGACAGAGATCTTGAAAAATATAGGGCTCCGTTAATATCATTTTAATTGTTTTTTCTGGCACAGTATTTATGCCCCAACATCTCGTTTTATTTTTACAATACTGATGTAGTTTAAGTGATTGGTTTTTGTTTGGTTTTTGCTTTTTGCTTTGGGCACCAAAGCTTTCTCAGTACATTTTTTTTTAGAACGTGCATATGAAAAAGTCCAGACATGTGTTCACCACTTGGAGATTTGTATACTTCAACATGCAATTGATTTACGGGGGCAGATCAACTTTCAATCTTTGGGTACTGCCTTTGGTGAGTTTGTGTGACCTAGTTCTCTTTTCAAATGTATCTTAAGAGTGGTTTTCTCTGCCCCTATGATGGCAAGAATTTGAATGATTAGCCTTATGACATCCATGTCATTGCATTAACACTGATCATAAATGAGGTATAGAACATGTTTCTCTAAACTTTAGAAAAAGCACAATAAAAGCTGGGAACATTGACCCTGTAGACAGTGCTTGGTGTTTTTATAAGTGGTCTTCAAATAACACTATGACAATGTCTCTTCAGGTGGTCAGAGTCCATTAAAATATGATTTTTAATATTGCATTAATTACATAATTAAAAACTTAATATTCATAAAGTGGCTTGCATATAACCTATAAACATTTTTCAGAGATAAAATTATTATATTAATGAAATTCATCAAATAGAGAACAAAGGAATGGTCCCTTCCCGAGGACCTAACTTGATAAAGGCAAATGGAGACATAGTTAATGTCAGGGCTGAGATTTAACTGAGAGGTTCTAAGAGATAAACAAGGCTTCATTTTGTGGTGGCTTCCCATTCTCCCAACTCCTTTATTTTCCTGTGGTTGCCATAAGGTTCCTGGTGTTTGTCAATAAGCTATTTTGTGAGAAGGCAGAAACTAAAATCCAAGTCCCTGCTCTCTGGCCAGGGCTGGGGGAACTGATGTAGAAATGCCTGAGTTAGAATTTAGAAGGCTGGGATTCAGTGCATACTCTTGTTTTCCAGCTGGTCCGTCCAGTTCCTTCATCTCAACAACTTCAGTGGTAAGAATTAGTGCTGAGGCAGAGATAGTAATGAGGCACCAGGCAGATCCTCTCTCAGCCTCAATTTCCTTAGCTGAGCACCTACAGTTTCACAGTCTCCAAACTCCATCCAACAATGCCATCTTCACTGGACACACATCTACAGCAGAGCACGGAAGAGCTTTGGTGGGCACACAAGATGTGTTTTTAGTAGTTTGTAAGAGAGAGAGAATGACCCTAAAGGAACTAGAAAGAGTGAGGAAGAAACCTCCCTAGACCCTAAAGGGAACGCAAAGTTGATAGAAAGATAAGATGCTGCAAATAAGGAGAGTAAAATGATTTTTTTCGAGATACAGGACCTCAGCGTGCCATGAAGTAAGTGCACGTTGAGAAAAATTACCCACAAAATAAAAGAAGTCACAACAGAACTCTTACCATCTGATGTTGTCTGCTAAGTGTCTGTAGCTGAGTATCATTTGCTGTTGGTGAGGATTAATTCAGCTCATGTTATTTTCCCCATAGACAATGCATTCTCTTTACTCAAAAGAAAGTGTTCCTGTGAGACTAAACTACACCATATTCATTAAAATCAAAATTTACCTATGCCTTTCAATATAATACTAATGCTAACAATAATAATAAACAATTAATGATCATTTGCTATGTCCCAGGATCTGCCTTCAATGATTTCCCTGTAGTAATCTTTGCAACTCTATGAGTGAACTCTATCATCAATCTCATCTTGCAAAAGCACAGAGAGGGTCAGTAACTTGCCAAGCATTGCCCAGCAGGTGAGTGATGAACCCAGAATACAAACCCTGGCAGCCTGACTCTATAGCTTGAACTTTTTCACAGCTACATTCTCACCACATACATCTGCTTATATTTGATTTCTAACTGAATCCTGGGTGCAAAGGCAATTTTAATACAAGCAAATACTTAAAAATAATATAAGAATTAAAAATATAAAACTTTGTCTATTAAGAAAAACACTTGAGGAAGAAGTAAAGTTATTTTTCTAATGTATTATCCATTAAATTTGAAATTAAACACAAAATTTTCAAGAACCTTCGCCATAAATGTAGCTCATAAAGTATTGTTAGCCAAATGAGGTCAACTATTTCTTTACTTGAGATACATTGATTCTGAGCCTCTGGTTTTAATTCAGTACTAAATGGACCATGTGTCGGATAGCAAGTTGTGTGTTATATTAGGATTAAAGAGCAAAAACTAAGAAATTGAAGTATAGTCTTTCAACCCATTATAGTGCCTTAGGGTCTTTGTTCATATGTTTCCTGAAGTGACACAGGACCATGTGCCCTGTTAAAAAAAAGAAAGAAAGAAAAAAGGTGTAGCACTCACTCTAAAAAGACTATTTCTGCAATACCAGAGTTGATATTTTTAAAAGACACTTGGTTAATGTTAGTGGTAAGGCATACATATACACCATTTCCCAGAATGGTGTTTCAAAGTATTTTATTTGAATACATGTTATTTCATCATATATCATACAGTAGGCACTCAATAAATATTGAATAAATTGAATTGATAAACAAATCTCAAGTCAAATACATGTAAAGAATTACTTTCTATGGTAATTATTAATCACAGACTTCAAGGAAAAATATTTTAAATGTCTTACTAGTACATTTTTTTCTATTTTCCAAAATTGATATGCATTCTTGACCACCCATGATATAACTACAGATCTATCAAATTATTAAGATTTGTGGAGTTACATTGGCAACACAAGCCTATAATTTTAACCCATAAGAGACCTTCTAGTAGATAATTATATATTTTTTTAAAAGATCATTTAACAAAAACATAATCAAAATTCTCATTTATTTCAGAGAGAGGAAGAATAAAAAATTTCTTAAGGTGAAAAGGGATTCTACAAATGAAACATTCATTTATTAATATCAGTATTATAGAAAGGAGGGAAAAAGAGAAAGAGGGAGGTAAAGAGAAAGAGAGTAACCAACAGAGAACGGAAAGTAGCAACCATGGATGGGGAGGTCCCAGAGTGCTAATAGTACAAATGTACACTAAACTTTATTTTCATTTTTTTTCTTGTCTTGCCCAATATAATGGAATATCTTACAGCAAAATTTCATCCTGTATTAATTTATGCCCACCAAAAAAAATTTCAGAACCTCTTTGTCAAAGAAAGATGGGTCATTTAAAATTGAAATTACTATGGAAGGCGGTGTGGAGGTTCCTTAGAAAACTGAGAATGGAGCTATTAATATCATATGACCCAGCAATACCCCTTTTGGGTATTCACCAAAAAAACTTGAAAACTTTAGTCCATAAAAACTATGTATCCCAATGTTCATCATGGTGCTGTTCATAGTGGCCAAGTCATGAAAACAGCCAAAGTGCCCTTTGATAGATGACTGGATATAAAAGCTGTGGCACATATATACAATGGAATATTACTCAACTATAAGAAAAATGAAATACAGCCATTTGCGACAACATGGATGGACCTTGAGATCATCTTGCTAAGCGAAATAAATCAGACAGGAAAAAACAAGAACCATATGACTTCACTCATAGGTGGAAGATAAAACTGAAAGTAACAAAGAAACAAAACCTCATAGACATGGTCAATAGTTTAGTGGTGACCTGCGAGTAAGGGGGGAGGTGTGTGGGGGAGGAGGGAGGGGAAATCAAATATATGGTGATGGAAGAACAGACTCTGGGTGGTGAGCACACAATGCGACATATAGATGAATGCAGAATTGTACACCTGGAACCTATGTAATTTTTACTAACCAATGTCATTCCAATAAAGTTAATAATAAAAATATAAAAAAGAATAATTAATTAATTTAATTAAAATTAGACCTTTAAAAAGTCACATTTGAGAGTGGGGACTAGTAATCCCTCCCAAAACCACACTATAAATTTTCAAGTTAGAGAAACACATACTCCATTTCTTTTCATTGGTTGATTTCGGGCAAAGTATTTCTCCGAAATCACCTTCGTTATCTAATAATGTGTGTCATTTGATATCCCTAATTCCCAAAGGTGAGGATGGGTTTCTTATGTTGCCTTTTTATCCAGTTTTGCAAATCTCTAGTCACCTCACCAGTTCTCAGGCCCACAAAAATCCTATGGGAGAAACAAGAGAATATGCCTATTGAATAGGTGATTTCCTAAAATCGGAGAATTTGCTACCAATTTATTAGAGAAAGAACTTTGCTAAAATGTTGAGTGTTGAACAAAGATTACCCCAAACTAAGCAGAGTGAAAGTGGAATGCAGAGAATGGAGCATGGCTCCCCCTCTAGGAATTTCCATTGGTTAGAATGTTCCTTAGCTTAGCATCTCTGTGTATGGTCTCCAGAGTGAATGTGCCATATTTTCCATGGTTTGACGAAGACTCCAAAGCCCTTGAGATATGAATTGCTATAATTCCTAAATCAAACAGCATTCAATTCAGTTCCAGACCATTGCAGGGTAATAAGACTGGTATTTCTTATTTTAATTAGTCATTTTATACTTCTAACAACTTCTTTAACAATCTTGGATTACTTGCTTGTTTATATGTGATAAAAGCTATGTTTGGCTAAAAATATAAGTGCTACATTTGAATGTCCATTTACATTTTAGTAGTTATAGAAATAAACTTTCTAGGCCTTTAGATTATAGCTTTAAATAGACACTGAATACAATCACCTAATCTATTTAAATATTATCCTTTTCAGCTGTCTCGTGAGCATCTCCTAACATGCAGAGATATCAAGTTGATAATATGAATTCAAGACAAAATGTCTGAACACTCATCAGAAACTGTCCTTTAGTTTGCAAAGAAATTTGCTCCTGACATTTGAAATTTTCATGATAAATAAGGAAGTTGTGTGGCTACATAAAAGTATTGTATGCTATTGCTAGATTTTAGGTTCCCTAAATGTGAAGACTATCTCTTTTGCATATATCCTGAATACAATGTCTTTAGATCTGATATTTGCTCAATAAATATTTATTGAATAAATACATAAATAAATAGAGTTCATACCATGATTAGTTACTGTATTTTCTCCAAGTGTATACAGCATGAGTAGAACCTCCCTCAAGCACATAAAACAGCTAACATATTATGGAAACTTATAAGCATATATGTGTGTAAATGCAGATACTAGAGAATTATCTTTTAATCACTGACAGAGCTGTAGTTATATATACTTCCATTTATTATATACCCACTATATTTTATATTTCACAT
>PVKE010030016.1:0-20010 GCA_004027555.1 Craseonycteris thonglongyai
CTCATCTACTCCTCCTTGGAAGCACTCAAGTGTCATTCATTAGTAATCTGATGCCTGCTAGTTATACAGCTAGGAACTGTAACTTGAAGGTTTCTGTTGGGAGCCAGTTGGGAGCCTCAACGGAAAGGTTTCAGGGGACCTCAATGGCAAAGCCTCAGTTCCCTGGGCCTAACTGGAGGAACCAGCCTGGAGCCTAGATGGCAAATCTGGGTCCCCCCCTATTCATCTCCCTTGGGGGTAATTGGGTGATTACATACAGAAAAGTGTGTATATATAGTTTCACAAGAAGGCAGATGCCAATAAGATTAATGGCCCATGATCTACATGTCAAAGCCCTTGGGGCTGTTATCTCCTGTAAAGATCTGTTCACACCCTGCTTTGCTATGTTAATGCCTGACCTTTGCTTATTCATTGTTATGATAAACTTTTGCTATATAAGACAAACAACAAAGCTATTGGGACTGCTCCTAATGAGGACAGTCAGCTGGCCATTTGGTCAGTCTTCAATTCCCACTGCTCAAACTCAGGGACTTCGTTCATCCAGGCTGGTTCCTGGCAGGTTTCATCATCAAGGCCAACACTCTAAGAATGCACTGGTGAAAAAGACAATTGCCATCAAAATATTTCCAGAGGCCATGAGGGGACTGTAGAGTTTCATAGTCAATTTCCTGGGCCTTAGCAGCCATTGTAAAGGGCTACTTTTTAAAATAGTCACAACTTCAATCTCAATTGATATAGTTAGTAGTCTTGGTTGGGTTAGCACATTCCCACAATTGGGTTCTAGCATTTATACATAAAATTCCTTTCTCAGTATTTCTTTTCCACTGACCTTCTACCACTTCACTAGTCCTTAGTTTGTCTCCTTTTCCTCATTCATCCAGAAATCATTAACTTATGAGGACAAACAACTTCCTTTCAAATTCTCCCAAACACTTACATACACACATGCACAGACCCATACACACACACCCTTTTTCTTCCACGAGAACATTCATTCTAAATGTTAAAAGAGAAACCATAAGAATAGTCTGATTGATAATATAAAAGTTAGCTACCCTCAGCAATGATGAACAGTTGGGCTACAGAAGTACAGAGTTTGAGAAAAGCCTAAAGAACAAGTATAATTAGCAGACAGGTAAAGACAATCAAACCAATGGTTATTTTAAGGGCAATGTCAATTTTGTAGATATAAACCCTTCTTGATGTCTTGGGATAAGCTGTCTACCTCTGATGTCAGTGGCTTCTCATCCTTAAAGTGTCTCTGTTGTCCACTGACAAGTCCCTTCCTACAATGAAGTTGGAGAGGGAGTCTTTGATTGATGTCTTTCCCAATGGACAAAATGTCTGGGTTGGGAAGCGTGGTCTTTGAAGTCTATCTCTTGGGAGCATGCCATGAAGTGAATCAGTTACTCATCAGTTTCTTGAAGCTGGTTGATGAGTCCTTGATAGAAATGTAGAATGCCTCCTTTTAGTGAAGGCAGTTCTTAGGTCCCTTCTTCCTCCAGACACACAGTGTGACCACCGAGAACTATTGAAGAGATAGTCATGTTGACCCAAATGAATGCATCACATGTCAAGGAGCACTTCAGGCATAACTTTGGGCCCAGGGAGGTGAAAAGCTTCTAAAAATATACCTCATTGGGTTTTCATTGTACCATGTGTACATCTACTGATCCGGAGACCTGGGGTGAGCACAGTGATGATGCTGTAGAAGAGGCCCAGTATCACACATGGATCGACTGCATTCTCTGCCCCATGTCATGAGTCCTTCAGTCACTATGTAACTAACTCATGAGGAATTCCCCAATTGGGGATTATTTTTTTGCCAGTAATCACTTACTTACCATAAAGGGTGTCATTCTGCTTCAAGGGAACACCTCAGCCCAGTGAGACAATGTACATACACATCATGACTACATATATCTGTACCCTTGAGCTAGAAATTCAATCATTAAATGACCAAAAAGGAAGTCAGACCCATGGGGACATTGGGACCCTTGGGAACCACAGAGTGATCTTCTGGGTTGTTAAATTTATTAGGGCTACATTGGTCAGTAAAAATTATATAGATTCCAGGTATACAACTCTTTTCATCACCACATATTTAGCTGGGGTGATATTTTAGATACAACACTTAATGAGCTACAATAGGGGCAGGTTCCTCCAATAATATTAATATTTCCTATTTCTTGAAATCATCTTTTCAAGACCCCAAGGTGTTAGTTCAAGAACATGTTGAAGTACAGGTGATTGAGCCTCTAATAAGTAAGATTGGTTTCTGATTAGGTCCGAGCTGCATCTGTTCGTCTGGGTCAGAAGTTCCCCTTTTTGTTGCCAGATTCTCTCTCTCTCTCTCTTTCTGCAGCTGTGCATGGTAACTGTAAAAGACAGCCTTTTCCTGATTTCATAGGGAGAAGAAACATTCTCAGGTCTGGATAATTTGACCATGTATTGTTGCCTGTGTAGCTACAGTGTCTGCTAAATGATTTTCTTTGACTTCCACGGTGGCTTGTGGCTTTCAAATGTCCTGAAATTTTGGTAATTGCCAATTGTTTTGGGTGGCTCTGCTGGTATGACCTCTGATCATTCTGCAATCTGTTTTCCATTCTTTATGGGCTGTCCTGAGAGAGTCAAGAAACCTCACTGCTTCCACAACATTATAAAGTTGTGAGCTACACCAAAGCAACTATCAGTGTACACATTGGCTAGTTGATCTTTGGCTGATCGACAAGCTGGTGTTAGAACAATTCATTCAGCTTCTTGGGCAGATCTCAAAGTGCCTGACCCTGGTGGGCTGGCATACCTAGGCATACAAGAGGTGGCCCCGTGGCCCAGGCCAGCCACTCATTCAACCAGGGACAGGAGACAGGCGTCAGGACAGGGCCCAAAGTCCCAAGAGAGGCGTGCACCTGGAGGCCCAATCACATCTTGGGCCTCCATCAAAGGACAGCATGTCCATACCTACCTGGTGGCACAAAATGCTGATTTCAGGAGGAAAAATTAGCGCGCCCATTGACCGGGCCTATCTACCGAACGAGGCGGCTTTCTGGGCACCAGGTTCGGCCCCCGGACCCCAGCAGCACCCCATCACCACTAGAAGGAAGCGGGCTGGGTTATCTGGTCGGCCCCTGAAGCTTGGTGCCAGGAACAGGGGTCGGGGGCCCCCCGAGCAGGGGGAACGGACAGCACATGCCCTCCATAGGTCGCCCACGCCGGCAGGGCCGGGTCAATGGAGCCTCTGACCTGGGACTTGGAACAACATCCCGCAGACGCTCCTCCTCCGACGGGGCCTCAGGGGTCACCGCACGGGGGCCCCGCCGCAGTGGCGGGCCAGGCCCTCAGAGGATGGTCCCTCTCTCTGCATCGACACACACACAAAAGAGACCTGTCCAGCCTGACGGCCAGGACCCACGCGTGCCCGTGTCCCTCTCGCCCTCCACGGGCTTCCCCTCGCGGCTCGTCGGGCCCCTAACGTCCGGATCTGAAATGACAAATTTGTCCAGAAAGTCGCGGGTGGCCGGGAGGGCGGGCCCGGCCTGGACGCGGTGCGCCCGCCCATGGAGACAAAAACGACGACCGGACCCCAGGAGGGACCGCGGGTGCCCCTGCGCCCCCTCTGCGGGCCATCCGCAGGCCCCTGGCCCGTCCACACCCCCGGAGCGGGACGTGGGGGGATCACGGGCGACACCGAGGGCCTGAGGGCAGGGCTGCAGGTGGTCCGTCCCGTCGCGGCACTGCCTCTCCCGGCCCCCCGCGTCGGCCCCGGTCGGTCCCCGCGGGCGGAGGGGCAGCCCAGGAGGCGAGCGACGTCCTCTGCTACAATTCTGCAGCTGTAATCCCCGGCGAACGGGGGGCGCCCGACGCCCCGGCAGTGCCGGGACGACCCCGCCAATGAGACCGGCCGCCGGGAAGGCCGCGTCGGGCCCGGGGCCGCGTTCCATCCCGGGCGGAGGCCGGCGCCCCGCAGGGCAGGGGCGATATGGACGTGGCCAGCAGAGGGCGCCCGGCGCCCGGTGCCAACGCGGGCGGCGCGGATGCGATCGCAGGCCGGCGAGGGCGCCCCGCCAGCCGCCCGGCCGCCCGGCCTCGCCCCGGCCGCCTCGGGTCGCGTCTGGGGGCCCCGGCGGCCGGCGTGCGCCTCGGAGGTCCCGGGCCTCACGGCGCCCTGACAGCGCAAGGGGGGCTCAGGCACATGCTGTGTGTGCTTCCCTGCCTGACGGCCGGGACGGGGGCCCAGAGGCTGGACGGGAGGGAGCACCCGCCCGGGAGTCGCCGGCTCGGGCGCCGGGTCTCCCGGGGAGACTTAGAGAAATTTGGGGGGTTGGGGGTGGGGGGCGTAACGCCGATACCTAGCAAGTGCTCAGAAGAGGACGACGTCTTCCCCCTCCCCCCAATTCTGTCTTCTTCCAGCGGAGGCAGGTGTTTGTGGCATGCACCTCCCAGAAGCCATACACGCCACAACTGACGAACTCAACCACATAAAAGTTAAATAAAACATGTGTCTGCATAGACCTCCAGGTGCACGCCCTTCCAAGACAGTCAGCTGTGTTTATAATGACTGAATCCATGTCTAGCCCCATAGACTATAGGCTCCATGTGTGCTATGTCCAATTGCTCACCACTGTATCCCAAGACCAAGTACAGTGCCCGGTGCATAGCAGGATGGTCAAAACACATTTTGGGGGATTAAGTATGAAGTGTAGTGTATGGACCATGTCACAATCACTTTGTATTTTTTTAAATTACTGTAATGTTCCCTCCCATATATCTACATATCTATATCTATATTCAGTCTTCATAATCTTTTGCTCTTATAATTTGGTCGTCTGTTCACAACCTTAGAAAAAGTTAGAGAAGTGATTAGTTGTCAAGTTAACCCTTTGATAACGTGGGAAAGAATACAGCCCTGCGGGAAACAGATGGGCAGGCACGTGTGGGTCAGCCTTGCTCCTTTTGCACCCTTCTCCTCTGACTGCAGAAGGGACAGGAGACCTGTTGGTGAGGAGCAGTATGACCAACACACAGAGGATGAGTTTTTTCTGGCAAAAATGGCTGGAGAAAATCCTGACTCAGGCTACAATGTGGATGAGATGGGACAACATTATGTTCAGTGAAACAAGCCAGTCACAAAAAGACAAGTGTTGCATGATTCCACTTTTATGAGCTCCCTAGAGTCATCAAATACACAGAGACAGAGTAGAATGGTGGCTGCCAGGAGTGGGGGAAGGGGAGCGATTGTCGATTGGTACATAGCTACAGTTTGGGTAGATGAGAATGTTCTGGAGGTGGAGGTGTTGCTGGGTGCACAGTGGAAATAGCCCTACTGCCACTGAACTGTGCACTAAAAGGGCTAAATTAAAAAAAATATGTTATATATATTTACCACAATTCAACAAAATCTGAAAAAGATGGATGGAGAGATCTTTCCAGATAGTTAATCAGGAATTCAAAGGAAGCCATTTGAGGTTTTCTGGTTTAAATACTAAGATCAAAGAAGTAGAAACTCCATAAAGACACACAGAAAAAAAGGTGCACGTAGCCCACAAGCAACAGTTAGGGTGTCACCCTGCAACCAGGTAGAGGACACCTTGACCAACCTTAGTAGAACATGTTTATATTTACTTAATTTTGTCCCAGAAAAGTGGAAGGAAAATCCCTTTCTTTGTTTGGAGCCTCTCTGGCAGTCTTACGTATGACTGTGGGTCTTCTATTGAGAAAATGTAACCAACAGTGAGAACACCTTCCTAGATGCTGAGAGTGGGGAGTAGTGTGTGCAGAACCCCCACTGTGCACCCGCAGGCACTCTGTTCATTAACTCACACACAGGAAGCACACCCATGACCTAGCTCAGGATGCTAAGAAAACTGAGGGTACAGGAGATTAAGAACTGCCTAAGGTTACACATCTGCTAAGAGGTAGAGGCAACACTTGAACCTGTGTGACGCGACTGAGAGTGGCCCCATCAGAAATAGCGTCATTGCAAGTCTGGCTTTGCAGCTATTCTGAATGTAAATGAGACACCCTCGACATCACTTCCTCCTCTGGAATTGTGTCTTCTGCCACAGACATTCCCTCTGCAAAGGGTTTGACTCTTTCTCCTGGTTGATAACATGGGGCCTGTGTAATTCTAGAATTTGCTGCAAATTTGTGGGCCCAATCTAATCATATGAGTCTTTATTAGAGAGAAGCAGGAGATCAGATTCCGAGGAGATGTGGCAATGGAAACAGGCTTTGGAGTGATGGGGTTGCTAGCTGAAAGGGGCCACAAGTCCAGGAATGTGTGTGGTTCCTATAAGCTGCAAAAGGCAAGGAAACACACCGTTCTCTAGATACTCCAGAAGGAATCCGTCCTGCCAATACCATGACTTTAGTCCAATAAGGCCCATTTTGGACTTCTGATTTCTGGAACTGTAAGATAATAAATTTGTGTTGTTTTAAGTCACTAAGTTTGTGCTTATTTGTTACATCAGCAAGAGGCAACTGATACAGTATATTTAATAGAAATGAGTATATATGTGTACCAAAATATGTCCACAGGAATGTTTCAAGAGCATTATTTGTTTAATCCTAAACCAGAAACCAAACATCCATCAACAATAGAATGAGTGACTACATGGTGGTATAATCATTCACTGGACTACCATGTGGCAATGGAAATGAATTAACTTCCACATACAACAGTATGTGTTGTAGATGAACCTTGGGTGTACTAGATTAACAACTGTCTCTCTGGGTGAAAAATTTTATATATGTATACACATATGCTTATAAATTTTACTGATACAAAGAATGCATATGACAACTTACAAATAATAAAATCTATATTTATTACTGTCAATTCCTTGTTGTCAATTGATTCTGCAATTTTATTGATTTTTACTGAACTCATATCTGTAGTAAGCTGTGGTTACAAATGAAAAAAAAATGTGGCTCTGACATGAATGTTAGAATGAGACTTAAAGATGATGAAGATGGATGCTAAAACTTTTCTCATTTGTCAATGCCTCTAGCAACATCTATGCTGAATTAGATAATACTTTTGAATATTGTAAAAGTACTTTCTCAATATTTTATGTTCTTCACAATGAAAAGGCTACAAACACAACAGACTTCTAAATTTCGTCTGCACTGGTAATTAACATTTTCTCCATCGCTTCCTTCAGTCTGGAGTCTAGCCAAGCTTGTCCAACCTGTGGCCCGGGGGCCGCATGCAGCCAGTACAGCTCTGAATGCTGCCCAACAGAAATCCATAAACTTCCTTCAAACATTATGAGGTTTCCTTTTGCAATTTTTTTTTTCTTTAGCTCATCACCTATCGTTAGTGTTATGTATTTTATGTGTGGCCCAAGACACTTCTTCTTTTTCCAGTGTGACCCAGGGAAACCAAAAGGTTGGACACTTAAGTGTTTCTCCTTCCTTATTCATATTCAGTTTAAACTGCTCTTGATCACATTAATCAGCCTTTAGGCAAATAATAAAATAGCCATCAAAATGGATATTGCATGTCTCTATCACACCGTGTTTTTATAACAGCTTCCTAATTACTCTTTTTTTTAAGATTTATTTATTGTTTTTGACAGAGAGAGAGATACAGAGACAGAGACAGAGAGAAGGGGGAGGGCCCAGAACAGTCTCCATAGTTGCACATCATTGGATTTTCCACATAGTTTCATTCCACAGGTGGTAGTGGGGATGCACAGGGCAGGAACTGGGCCGGGGTCTCACCCGGGTAGAACTGAACTGGGGGAACTCCCCAGTTCAGCATGTGGGTCTGCATGGGCCGGGACTGGGATTCAATCCTCGGTCCTCGGGGCTGCAAACTGAGCGCTTAACCCGCTGAGCCATCCCAGCTTCCCCACTTTCTTATTTTTTTTAAGATTTATTTTATCTTTTGATAAAAGGTGAGAGAGAGAGAGAGAGAGAGAAGAAGAAGAAGAAGGAGGAGGAGGAGGGCCCCAGAACAGTCTCTATAGTTGTACATCATTAGTTGTGACATGGTATCATTCCACACAGGTGGATGCTGGGCCCAGTGGGGTGGGAACCAAACTGGAGGTCTCAGTATGGGAGGTGAGAACCTTCCCTGTTGAGCCATCCCAGCGGTTACCAGTGGCACTGCAGTTCAGCATATCAGTTTGTTAAAATTAGTGCAAGGAAAGAAAGGGGGCAACTTCTCTGTGTCCATCAAAGCATGAGAGGTGCCAGGATCAAAAAAGAAGTTGGCAGATGAGTGCCAACTCCCTCAGACCCCAACAGTAATGCTGCACTAACCTTCCCCAGGCAGAATAGTGCTGCTCATTATAAAGCCATCCATGTGCATCATTTAAATATGGTGTAAACAATACAGTTTCCCCAAGTAATAACATTATTGATGGAATACTTTCACCCAAGAATATGCAAGAGCTTTAAAAAGCTGCACTTACACAGAATCACAGATGATTCCAGTTTGACACCTAAAAGCAGGTTAATGCTGCTGCGATCATGAAGTCTGTAAATGAAAGGACGTGAGAGTACTTCATAACTTCATATATGCCAAACTGCCATAAACCACTTCTCAAGATCACACACCTGATTCTTTAAGTACACCTTAGTCCACTTCTCAACTCTGTGACATTGGAAACCTGGGAAACAAAACCAGAATGTGCAATTCAAATAATTTATGTGAGGACTTTACTATGAACTGAAGATTTGTGGTTAGAGAGAAAGCTAGGAGATTTAGGTGCATTCCTAACATTTCTATGATTAAAAAGTCAGCCTTGTACTAATAGATATTCATTTTTTAGATTCAACTTGCAAAACTAAGAAATTTACAATATTTAGGCATGTCTGGTGCCCTCATAAGTTTATGGGGTTTTCTTCATATGTAGCATCATAATCTTCCAAAGTTCTATGTTTTGAAGATATGACTGATTCCATGGTGCAGTTTGGAGCAAGAAGGCAGGTGGGTGAGGACTGGAGTGGACAGAGGACAGGTGACTTGCCCAGGGTTACTTAGCTGGTCAGGAGCTCCCAGCATTAGAAAAATTACAACCTCCTATGGACTGTTCTACCTTAGAATGTAGAGGGAAGAGAGTGGGAAGGTAAGAATACAAATAAACAACGTTGCTAACAAAAGTTGTTATTAAAGATATTGAAACACATAGGTTTAAAGATAACATTTACAGGTCAAGAATTCAAGAAGCGTGGCCAAGAATTCTCTACCATGTCAAACATGACTTTACACTCCATGTTTTAATCTCTCCTGGCAGGCTTTAGTTTTATTGTGTCTTCCAACACTCATCCCAGGGATTTGCAAGGAGTCATACAGAAATGGGAGGGAAGCAGCTATGTTGTCCCTCAGCTTCCCAGGCTGACCCGAACCCTGTGCAATGGCCATTGTTAAATACTCCTTTCTTCCCACATGCCCATCGTAAGTAGTCCCTGATCGATTATCATCATGGGTGGCTGAAAATCGTTAAACGACCTTGGCTATAAATATAGGAGCCCAGCAATGACTTTGGCCTCCCAAAGACTCTCCAGACACATCAGTGCTTTGTTCCTCAAGGGTGCTAAAACAAAACCCTGCCTTGCTTTCACACACCTCCCCTCAAGGACAGTGCTGAGGCAGGGGCTAGGAGAAGGGGTGCTCTCCCCCTCAAAACAGCACCTCACCATCTGCTGCCAATTAGCTCAGTGTCTTGTCAACAGATCTGCCGAACTCAGGGTCTGCATCTGGCCTCGGTGTTGATGTGCTGTCTTAGCTCTGCTCAATGGAAGCATCTAAGAATCCCTCCATCTGCCCCGGACAGGCCTGTCTCAAGACTAGCAGAGCACCCAAAGCCTGGGGAAACGATGCTGGTGCGCCCTCACTACACTGATATTAGATGTTAGTGACTTGGGTACGTGGCTCTCCTCCCTGCGTGGCACCCGCAGTCAAAGCTATGAAGGGGCCAACTGCAAAGGATTATCCCTTCCTGCTCCTCTGAAGGAACCACTGGAGAGAGTCAGGCCCTGTGGTCCCGTCCTCAACCCGCCTAGTCCCATGACTCCCAGAATGCACTTGGACATTGGTCAGCCTGGGACTACATCTCCCTAATGATCTAACTCAGCCAAACCTTAGATTCCTCACCAATGAAAGGAAACAGTATTAGAAACTGCCTCATGAGGTCATTTAGAACAGGGGTCCCCAACTCCCGGGCCTCAGACCCGTAACCGTCCGTGGCCTATTAGAAATCGGGCTGCACAACAGGAGATGAGTGATGGGCCAGCAAGCAAAGCTTCATCTGCATTCATAGCTGCTCCCCATTGCTTGAATTATTGCCTGAGCTCCGCCCTCCTGTCAGATCAGTGGTGGCATTAGATTTTCGTTCGAGCTCAAACCCTATTGTGAACTGCACATGAGAGGGATCGAGGTCGCACACTCCTTATGAGAATCTAATGCCTGATGGTCTGAGGTGGAGCTGAGGTGGTGATGCTAGCGCTGGGGAGCAGCTGCAAATACAGATTCACATTAGAGAGAGGTTTGACTGCAGAGACCATCATACATCAATTGCTTATAGATTCATATCAAAACCCTATCAGTGAATGGTAAGTGATAATTTAGCTGCATCTGGTGGCAGGCTTTATAGCGGCAAGTGAATTGATGTGCTTCAACTGTACCGCTGCATTTGGTGGCAGGCTTTAAGTCAGAATCTGACACTTATTTCAGTCCATACATGGCCTGCCCATTCTTTTCTTCACCACTTTCATCCATGCCTGTTTCCCACACTGCGCTCTTGTCTCAGTTTTGGTAAGCTCATAAGCTAACCCTCACCGCACATGACACTGGAGAGCTTTTTTGGAAAGGGGGAAAGACCCAAAGATGAGACAGCAGAAGATTCTGTGACTGCCAACAAAAAGAAAAGCTGCATTTAAAAGAAAATACCAAGAGTCCTACTTAAATTACAGGTTTGTTACAACAGGTGATGCACATTCTCCACGCCCGCTTTGTATAATATGTACTGACCAGCCAATGAAGACATGAAACCTTCAAAACTGCTTCACCACGTGGAGACCAAGCAACCTGCATTAAAAGACAAGATTTTGGAGTTTTCAAAAGAAAAAAAAAATGTGAACACAGAAAACAGAAGCAGTTACTGAAGGCCACCACTTCATCTAATGTTTCTGCACTAACAGCATCATTCTTAGTGGCTAAAGCTAAGAAGCCCTTTACTTTACTATTGCTGAAGAGTTATCCTGCCTGCTATAAAGGAACTTTTAGAAGAAGCTACAGTTCAAAAGGTGGCACATGTTCTCTTTCAACTAGCACCTTAACAAGATGCACTGATGAAACAGCAGAGGATCTTGAGACACCACTGTTAAGAGAATGAGTCAACGTGGTACACAATCCAGGTTGATGAGTCTACTGATGTTGACAACAAGGCAACAATGCTTGTTTTTGTGCGATATATTCTTCAGGAGGATGTGCATAAGTATATGTTTTGTGCACTTTTGTTTGCAACCAACACCACAGCTGCAGATCTATTCAAGTCTTTGAATAATCACATATCAAGAAAACTGAATCGGTCATTTTGTGTGGGTTTATGCACATATGGAGCAGCTGCCCTGACTGGGCAGCTTTCTGGTTTCGCTACTCAGGTCAAAGAGGTCACTTCTGAATGTGAGTCTACGCACTGTGTCCTTCATAGAGAAATGCTGGATAGCTTTAAAATGTCACCTGAACTTAGCAACATTTTGCAGGATGTGATTAACATTGTCAACCACATTAAAGTACATACCCTTAGCTCACGTCTGTTCAAGCAGCTCTGTGAAGGGATGGACACAGAGCACACGCATCTGCTCTCCTGCACAGAAGTGAGATGCTTTCTAAAGGCAGATCACTGGCCAGAGTTTTTGAGTTATGAGAGCCACTCCAGAGATTTCTTTTAGAAAAACAGTCACCACTGGCAGCACATGTCAGTGACACAGAATAGGTCGCAACATTTGCTTAGTACTTGTGTGACGTACAGCTCAATGAACTCAATCTGTCCCTTCAGGGGAGAACAACAACTGTGTTCAAGTCAGCTGCTAAAGTGGCTGCATTCAAAGCCAAACTGGAATTTGGGGGTGATGAATAAACACTGAGATTTTTGACATGTTTCAAACATTAGCAGATATTTTGAAACACTGACCCAGGGCCTTCTTTCTTCCAGCTGGTGCATGATCACCTATCTCAGCTTCCAAAAGAGTTTGAGCATTACTTCCCAACCACAAAAGACCTTTGAACTGTAAAGAAATTGATCCTCGACCCATTTGTGAATAAGTGAATCGACTTTGTCCATGTTAGAAGAGGACCAACTGCTTGAGATAAAAAATGACAGTGGCCTTAAAGTATGTTTGAGACAACTTCAAATCCCTATATGTCCTCGATTAAAGTCAAGGTAGAACATCCTGGAATGGCCACAAATGCACTGAAAAGCCTGCTTCCATGTCCAGCATCCCATCTTTGTGAAGCAGGGCTTTCTGCAGTGACAGCTACCAAAACGAGATTATGGGGTAGACTGGACATACTCGTAAGCAACACACTTTGGGTGTCACTGTCTCCCATCCCCCCAGAGGGGACCGTCTAGTTGCAGGAAAACACTCTCAGGGCTTTCTCTGATTCTGTATTATGGTGAGTTTTATTATTATTTCATTATATATTACAATATAATAATAACAGATATAAAGTGCACAATACATGTAATGTGCTTGTATCATCTCAAAACCATGCCCCCCCCCCAATCTGTGGAAAAGTTGTCTCCCATGAAACCAATCCCTGGAACCAAAAAGGTTGGGGACCACTGCACCAGACAATACCTACGAGTATTTTTCCTTTGAAGACCGTGTAATCTTTTAGGTTCATTCCAAAGTCTTCCACAATTTTCCCTATAATGCTAGAAAAGAAAAAGGAAAAAAGTAATCTCTACCATTTGTATTAGTTGGGTCTGTTAGAAAATATAGATGTATATTCCAGTCGTACCACCCTGAATTCAAGAACTCACCGATTAAGGGACATGAGCCGGAATTTGGGACCCCTGAGGATTAGTCTGTCTTCCAGTTGGAATGGAAAAGACAGAAGAATCAAACCAAACCAGCTCCAATCCACGCTGGAATAAAATACAGATGTTGAAGTGGCTGTGCGAGGAATGGAGGTCTTGACCCTGAGGCCCGTCCTTCCCCCAGTGTTTGCCTTCGTCTCAGAATTAAGAACTCTAAGACTATCCACACAGCCTTCAGTTCAAACGCATGATCCATTTAAAAATGGGTTGTCATGTCTCCCCCCCTTGCCCCCCCCCCCCCAGTCCTGGTGAACAGGGACAGCTCGAATTGCTGTTGGAAGATTTGGCTGCTTTAGTACAATTGTTCAGAAGGGAGTCAGAGCACATTGATGATTACTTGGGAAAATGCTCGTATAAACTTCTGGAACTTAAAATTTCTCTTTGTAATTTTTGAGTGTTCTATAGGAAACTTGCCCAAAATGTAAAAACTATACATAGGAAAGGGTGGGGCAAAAAATGGGACCTGTCACCATGCCGCTGAAAATAGGGAACTAAGCAGTTTCCAGAGATTCAGAGTTAAAGAGGAATTAACATTTACCGGTACTTGGAAAGGAAGGAGCAGGCACATGCTTTATAATGAAATGCATTCAAGAAAGAGTGAAATTAGGGACTACAAGAGAAAAAATTTCCCACTTAAAGTCTCATTCATTTGTTTTTTTAAGATTTATTTTAGGGGAAGCCAGGATGGCTCAGCGGGTTAAGCACTTGCTCTGCAGCCCCAGGGACCGAGGATCGAATCCCAGCCCTGACCCAAGCAGACCTGAACTGGGACGTGCTTCCCATGCGGGAGGCCCCCAGTTTAGTTCTCATCCCCCAGCTTGGCCCCTGGTTTGAGGGGGCGTGTCTCTCACGTGGGAGGCCCCCAGCCCAGTTCCTGCCCTGTGTAGCCCCCGCCCACCTGTGTGGAACGAAAGCATGTTGAAAACTGATAATGTACAACTATGGAGACTACTCTGGGCCCTCCCCCTTCTCTCTGTCTCTGTCTCTCTCTGTCTGCCAAAAACAATAAAGTAAACCTTAAAAAAAAAAAAAGATTTATTTTGTTGTTTGAGAGAAGATGAGAGAGAGACAGTGAAGAGGGGGAGGGCCCAGTGCAGTCTCCATAGTTGACAGCATTAGTTGTGACATAGTTTCATTCCACACAGGTGGAAATGGGGCCATTTCCATGCAGGGCAGGAACCTAACTGGGGCCTCCTGCATGGGAGGTGAGAACATTTGCCTTCATCCCAGCAGTTACCAGTTGTCCCCCAGTTCAGCATATGGGTTTGCACAGGCCAGGGTGGGGATTTGATCCCCAGACCTTGCTGTTGCAAGGGAAGTGCTCAACCCATTAGCTATCCCAGCATTCCTAAAGTCTCATTCTGAAGAAATGTACAGATCAGAGAACAGAGGAAGACAATTAGGATATAGTGAGCATTTACTATGAACTTTATATTTACTTTTTTAAAAAATATTTATTTATTTATTTATTTTTATTGGGTTTTTTTTTTGACAGAGAGAGAGAGAGAGATACAGATACAGAGACAGAGAGAGAACTGAACTGGGGGAGCTCCCAGTCCAGCATATGGTTCCGTACGGGCCAGGGCCGGGACTCGATCCCTGGTCCCCGCGCTGCAAAGTGAGCGCTTAACCCACTGAGCCATCCCGGCTTCCCCTATATTTACTTTTTAATTTAATCTTCGAGCTCCTATTTTCCATGAAATAGGTATTGTTACCAAAAATGATATTCAAATATTTAACAGTAGAAAAAATATTTAGCAGCACAAAAAACTAACCAGCCAGAAGCTGGCCAGAGGCGTCCTGCTGAGCAAGGCACCAACCCTCTAAAGGCTGGGTCCTAGGGCCATAGCAGCAACTGGGGTCAAGGGCAGGACAGCAGGTGGTCACACAGCAGGCGGTCACGCAGCAGGCTCTGGACAGAGGTTGCTTGCCAACTTTCAAGCGGCTAAAATGTTGTGGGCCCGGTGTATCAGCTCCGAGAGCAAACCTGGGGCCGTGTCCTCAGGGAAGGCTTAGGCTCAGTCTCCCTCTTGTCTTTGTCCTCTCTGGTTGCTCCACTAGCATCCGGGTCTTCCTGCTACTCCTGGTCTGATGGGCTACACCACTGCCATAGTCTACGGATCCAAGTGGCAGCCTGCTCTCTGGGTCCTGGCTGCTGCTTACTGACTCGGGAGGTGAGTAGGCAGCAGGGACACCTCACCCCTTCAGTGTCCCCAAGATTATCACACCAGGCTGTACAAATTTAGGGGTTTCTTTACAAAAGGCCTGGAAACCATTTCAGAAGAGAATTATAATGAAGGAAGGAAAGAGTTCAACTTCTAGCTCACTTGTCACTTGTTAACAGTGTGGCCTTGGGCTATAAGCCCTGCCTCTCACAACCAATATGGACTGCCTATTAGAACTGCTGATCCTGTTAGGTGTTATCATGGCATTGCACATCTGTAAGGAAATGTCCCCTTTTCTTCTTCAACCTGCAAACTAACGTATCTGGGGAGCAGGAGATGATGTGATGTTTGAGATTTGCTTTAAAATATGTTCCAGCCCCGCATAAGGAGGTGGAGGTACGGTGGGTGATAGGAAGAGGACAGACGAAACAGGTAGAGCAAATACTGATGATTGTTGAAGTAGGGTGATGAGTCCATGGGGCGGGGGGATCCTTGTGCTTCCCAGACTTTTATGCATTCTTGAAACATTTCATAATGAGAGTAAACAAACAAACAAATGAACAAAAAACAAACAACAAGGTTTTCATTCCCCATATCCAAACATACACACCATGGACATAGAGTGCACTCTTCTTAATTGCTTCTCTGTCATTTATTTTGATTCTCCGGTAGATTCCAGCTCTCTCCCTTCCCAACATCTTCCCCTGACACCGGCAAGGGATGTTCTCTTCTACAAGGCTTGCCAGGCCCAATGCTAGGGAGGACACTGTTTCAGATTCTATAGCCACATTTTTTTTTTTTTTTTTTTTATCTTTTCACATTTATAGAGAGAAATTATCTTTTTGTCTTCAGTGCATAGTTATCTCCACTTTACTTTTTGACAGATAGGGAGAGAGACAGAGACAGAGACAGCTAGAGAACCGAACTGTGGGAACTCCCCAGTTCAGCATGTGGGTCCTGCCTGGGCCGGAGCCGGGATTCGATCCTCGGTCCTCATGGCCTCAAAGCAAGCGCTCAACCCGCTGAGCCGTCCCGGCTTTCCCCTATAGCCACATTTTTAAAGTGACCAGTTTCCTCTCTGGAGTAACTTGAAGGCAGGAGTCTCATTTTAAGGGATTGCCTTCCTCTGTCCCTCTTCTTTTGGGGGCTCTTAGGGGTTAATGCTATTTTCCAGAGTAAAAGAGCATTGGGAGGGACAGCCTAGACCCAGCCTATGACAGCCAGGAGGTTGGAAGGAAAGACTTGCAGGGTGAAGAGTGTGAAGTGAAGTGTGTGGTTTGAGTTCTCAGAGTCTGAAGGAGAAATAAATCATCATTTGACCATGGTATTCACAGCTAGAGGAAGGGACAATAGGAGAAACAGCAAGGGAAGAAAAAAAGAAAATCTGGAAATAAAACTGGAATGAGTTGGGAGAGGAGAAAGGAGAAAGTCAGAAATGGGGGTGGAGGTTGTGCATTCATAATGGCCACAAATACAAAAATTTGCCCATTCCTGGTTTTGATTAAAAATAAATCTGTATGCATATATTTTGCCTCCTGTGTTTTGACTAAGCAGGTAGCGAGGCACGCTTTTAAGAACCTGGAATACCTGAAGCTGTGCCCGGAAGCTGCCCACCCTGCGACTGAGCCCAAAGTTAATCAGGGAGCTGTCCACCTGACCACCTTCTTCCCCATAGCTCCCTGGACCTGAGCTCGTGGGAGAGGACGCCACGGCGAAGCACGGAGGCCCGAGTCTCTCCCAAAGCCAAAGGCCTCTGCGCCCAGGAGGTAGCAGCGGTGGCAGCTCACAGGAACCAGAGCAATGAGAAGGTGATGTGCCCAACCCTGGATACCGGCCTAAGAACCGAAGGGCCGACCTCGACCACGGCTATTATGTCCGCGGAGCAATCTCCGGAGAAGACCCTGGAAGAGCGTTGCAGTAGATTTGACCCAGTGGAAATGGTGGGGTAGGGAGGGAGTCCTGCTGGCCTCTCTGGCGGGTCCCCCGACCTCCAGGGCTCAGCTCAGCCTCTGTCTCCCCTGGAGCTGGGCAGCCCAGTAGGAGCGTGAGCGAGGCTGCAGTGCCACCCTCCGCCGCACGGTGACAGCACCGCTAGCTGGCTCAGCCACGGCAGTCCTCGCGCTCCTCTTGCCGGCGGTAGGCGGAGGCCAACCCGCGACGCGCTCGCTCATTGGCTGCGGCGCGGGCGCTGCCATGTTGGCGGAAGCGGTGCCTCCTGTGCGGTGGAACCTGGCCGTGGCTGCGGCCGTCGGGTCCGTGGGCTCAGTCCCCTGCCTTTTCTCCTTGCTGGTGTCTCGGCGCTGAGAGGCGGCGGCCGGCGGGATGGAGAATAGTAGGATGAACCTGCCCAAGGGGCCGGACACCCTGTGCTTCGACAAGGACGAGTTCATGAAGGTGCGCGCCGGGCTCGGCTCCCCGGAGCCGGGCCGTGGGTGGCCTGCCCTCCTCCGGCCTCTGGGGCCTCTGGTTGGGCTTCTGCCTGGGTTCCCTCGGCGGGGACCTCGCTGCACGTCGCAGTGAGGCTCTTGACCTCAGGTTTGACAGGTACAGCCTGGAGAAAGCGCTCATGTGAAATCGTGCATATTGAGTTAAAGGGTCTGAAAGTTCTAAGCAGGTGGTTTTGAGCTGAATGTAAATGTCCCTGTTAGTACCCGACCTTGTTACCATGCAGTGCAGTTGGATTGCCAGTCCCCTTGCCAGACAGAAGCTTCTTGACTAGTAACAGTCCCCTTGCCAGACAGAAGCTTCTTGACTAGTGTCTTGCACCTAAAACTCAGTATGTCCCCAGCAAATCCCTGAACCCACGAACCTACCCAGAGGTCGGATCAGGGAAAAAAGCCACTTGATCAAAAGTTTTTGCCTAACATTCGTCTAAAGCTTCTGAAATGAGATGTGTAGAAGATTCAGATATTTTTACTGATTTTGCTGCTGTCCAACAAAACAAACCACTCTCCTTTTCTAAAGTTGACCTACTTCTCTTTATAGGGTGAACTGGAAGTTGATGTGCAGGTAATTGTAGGACAAACAGAATAGAAACCTAAACGCAAAACATTTTACTGATAATAAAGGTTCATCAGGTACAGCCTTGAAAATGCCCAAGATTTGAATCAGAGCTAGGAGAAACTGCGTACCTTTCGGTGTATTGCTCTGGGTCTGCGTGTCATCCATGAAAAAGTATATTTGTGTTTAACTTGTAAGGATTGGGATTTGACACAACTAGTAGCTGGTTTCGGTGTTTGAAAAGTTAAAAGTTGCGGCTCAATAGAGACCTAACATTTTGAGCAAGTAAGTTTAAATCTGTTATTCTGACTTTTTTATGATTTCAAATCATAATATGTCTTTTTCTCCTAGGTTAATTTTCTTACCTCTTGTTGATATTTGTATTCGGACCACATCTCCAAAACTAAAGTCTTTTAAGAAAAAAAGTGGCTGCATCTGGAGCCTCTCCAGTGTGGCCATGTCTGTTTTAATGTGTGGGGCTATCTAGACCCAGGAAAGTGTGTTCTTGTTCTCCCGCAGTGATGTTCCTGCTAAGCCACTAATAAAACGTGTGACTTGAACAAATACCTGAGAGCTTACTGATCCAGAAACCCTTTGTTCCACTCCACTACTGTGACATTCGGGTAGAAAGAAAGAACTAAGTGTATATGATGGTGAGAGGTGCATTGGAAGAAGAACAAGCACGTGCAGGGATCAGGGCCCTTGTTCTGACTTTGGAAATCTTGAGTACAGGAAACTCAACTTGTCCATCTTTTGACTTCTTCAAGCTTTCTTCCAGCCCAACACTAGAATCCTTTCTGACTCACTAGCCCAGCAATCTTCCTCACTCAGCTGCCTTTGGTAAAAGTAGATTTAGAAAATAGACATCTCAGAATATAAGTCCTAAAATAGAAGTTGGAAGTAGGGAGAGGACAAAGTGGGGAAGTGGCTGGAATGCCAGCCATTTCATATTTGTTCATGGCACTTAAACCTCTGAGTATACCATACAGTTTGTAGTGCTAACGTGTGACCACTTCCGATGTAAAAGAAAAATACACAGAGCAGCTGTTCTGTGTAAAATGTTATTGATTTTCTGGGTGAGGCCTAGAGATAAAGATTACGGTAATTGCAATTTATATTTCCTTCCAAGAGATATTTTAAAATTTATACTTAATGGAACAAAGGATGGGTGGGGAGCTTGCTGTCAGAGTAATGTTTCTACATTTGTGTCTCATTCAACACATTTTGTAACTGGATAGGATTTATGTCGGGGGGGAAGTTAGGGACTATCAGATTTGCATTAAGAGAGTTGACTTTACTTGAAATACAGCCAGTTGGTTGGAAAAGGTGTCATTTGTCTGCCAAGCATGATGGGACCTGATAGGGCAGTGGTAACAGTTGCTCATTTAACAAGTATTCGCCAGTCACCTGTGTGCCAGCCAGTTGTCTTCTAGACCATGATGGTACAAGGATAGGTAATAAGTTTTTGTCTCTTGAGCATGGCGATAGGAAAAACATGCTGAATAAATTGCACTTTGAACAAAATGGTTGGAGTTTTGGGAGAATGGCCAGGAGCAAGACTGGAAAGATAGAAAGGTAGATGGGGGAAGCTGGGATGGCTCAGTGGGTTAAGCGCTCACTTTGCAGCACCGGGGACCGGGGATCAAATCCCGCCCGCACTCCGTGCGGAACCATATGCTGAACTGGGAACTCGCCCAGTTCAGTTCTTTCTCTGTCTCTGTCTCTGTATCTCTCTCTCTCCCTGTCAAAAATAATAAATAAATAACAAAAAACAAACAAACAAAAAAAAA
>PVKE010030017.1:0-19933 GCA_004027555.1 Craseonycteris thonglongyai
CAAAAAGTAAGGGGGTGGGGAAGCCAGGATGGCTCAGTGGGTTAAGCGCTCACTTTGTGGCCCTGGGGACCACAGATCAAATCCCATATGCTGAGCTGGGGGATGCCCCCAGTTCAGTTCTCACAGGGGTGAAGACCCCGGCCCAGTTCCTGCTCTGTGCAGCCCCGCCCACCTGTGGAATGAAACTATGTGGAAAAACAAATGATGTGCAACTATGGAGACTGTTCTGGGCCCTCCCCCTTCTCTCTGTCTCTGTCTCTGTATCTCTCTCTCTGCCAAAAACAATAAAAAAATAAAAAAAAGTAAGAAGGGGGGGAGCCTAGAAATCTGCCTCTTTAATAAGCATTAATCTAGTGGTAAAGACAGAAACACAAGTACAGTAAATGATGGCGCTTTTTAATACCCAAACTAAGAGTACCTAGGGAGTGCTGTACAACTGGCCTGCTTTTAACTGCACATCACCAGAGCACATTGTGAGGGGGAATCTTGTAGACCTGGCTTCTCATCTCAGCTCTATCCCTCAATGTGTGATCACTGAGGGAACATTTACATCTCCTTGAACCCCCATTTGGCTCATTTATAAACAGAGATAGATAGTGGCACCAACTTGGGAAGGTGACTGTGTGATGACACCACTCAGTGGTGAGTGGATGGTAGAGCCAGGATCCTAACCCAGGTCTTCTGCCTGGTGTGGCTCTCTTTCCAGTTCATTGACTCATCAAACAAATAGGTTCGGGACGCCCTCTCAGTGCCAGGTACTGGATCTAATAGCAAGCTAGATGAGGTACCTGCCCCCATACCCCATCATCTCACTTCTTTGCACTTGAACTTTGCTTGTGGTAGTGCAGGGTAAATATAAATACAAATATAAGAGAAAAGATTAATTCCTTCCCCCAACCCCCTGCAAAGGGTAAGATAAGAACCCATCCTTCCTCTCTTCTTAGAGCATTCACTCTAGGAAACTTGTAAATTCTCTCTTTTTGAGGTTGTAAAAAGCTAAGTGGGCCTTTTCCAGTCTTACAACCCAGGAATGTTTTTTTCTTAAGGACCTGGGAGCCATCTCTGTTAACTTCCAGAAAGCACGTAGTTTCAAGTCGCAAACCTACCTCCTGTGGTAACAACATGAGAAATTTATTTCCCCGTTGGATAAAGACAATTAGCAAACACAAATGGCTGTTCCAATTGCCAGGTGAATTTAGGATGAACTCTGTGGCAAACGGTGTTGTCAAGTCCTCTCATTTGAGAGCACGGATGTGACGACCGGTTGCACCTGCCTAGCTCAGTAAAAGGGTGAGATTTCTGGCTGGCTTTGCAGTCTCTTTAGCAGACTGCCTGTGAGGTGCACCACATTCTGATTTAATGCTTAGTCAATACTGTTTTCTTCTGTGGAGTTATTTTTGCGCTGGCAGATTTTGTGTTTCTTTATACTTTTTAACGGTAGAAACCTTCTGGCCAGAAAGGGATTCAGGAGAACTTGGGCAACGTGAACTGTAAGAATTAACCCCACCCCCTACTTCCATCCACCAATTTGCAGCGGGTGCTGTCCGCGAACTGCCCTGCCGCAGCGCAGATCGGGTCAGCCGGAACCGTACCTTCCCGCATCCCTATTTTTAGTCGCCGCAGCTCCTACGTCACGGACCCCACAGGCTGGTAGAACCCGAGCGTCAGACTCATGGCCGGTCCCGTCCCGCCCCGCCCTCTCCGTGCCAGCGCCGGGGGGGCGGGGGCAGCCGCGAGCGCCCGGCTCAGGCCCCGCCCTCTCCGTGCCAGCGCCGGGGGTGGGGCAGCCGCGAGCGCCCGGCTCAGGCCCCGCCCTCTCCGTGCCAGCGCCGGGGGTGGGGCAGCCGCGAGCGCCCCGCTCAGGCCCCGCCCTCTCCGTGCCAGCGCCGGGGGGGGGGCAGCCGCGAGCGCCCGGCTCAGGCCCCGCCCTCTCCGTGCCAGCGCCGGGGGGGGGGCAGCCGCGAGCGCCCCGCTCAGGCCCCGCCCTCTCCGTGCCAGCGCCGGGGGGGGGGTAGCCGCGAGCGGCCGCTCAGGCCCCGCCCTCTCCGTGCCAGCGCCGGGGGGGGGGCAGCCGCGAGCGCCCCGCTCAGGCCCCGCCCTCTCCGTGCCAGCGCCGGGGGTGGGGCAGCCGCGAGCGGCCGCTCAGACCCCGCCCTCTCCGTGCCAGCGCCGGGGGTGGGGTAGCCGCGAGCGGCCGCTCAGGCCCCGCCCCTTCCCGCCCCGCCCTCGCCGCGCCCGCGCCGCGCTGGGGATGGGGCAGCAGCCAGCGCAGACCCTGGAACCAGTAGCCGGCGCCCTGTGGCCCGCGGCCGGCCATGAAGATCTGGAACTCGGAACACGTGTTCGGGTGAGGACGGGTTCTGGGCCGCTGTGGGGTCCCGGCTGGTGCCCGCTCCTGCTCCCGAGCCGCTGGGGGAGGCCCAGAAACGCCGGACCCCAGACCTGGCTCTCGCATCGCCAGCCCAGTTGGCGCAGACCGTGGCCTCGGCCTCCTGAAAGGAGGGGCAGGCTCTCTGTCCCTTCTAGGGGGGACACCTCGTTAAGCAGCGAGACCGCGGGGCGGCGCAGTGCTGTATGATGGAGGCGTCACCTGACTGGTGGAGGCCGAGGTGGGATTACTGAAGCGCAGGGTAGGGGGCCGGCCTTTTTTTTCAGGCCCTCGGAGGACGGAGCCGCGGGAATCCTCTGAGCTAGTCGTGTAGTGTCGGTCGGCTGGGGCAGGGAGCACCGCCCTCGGCGTGGCGCCACTGGTGGGGTGGACGCGGCTGGTAGGGAACCTGGAAGTGTGACAGTGCGCACTCAGCCCACCCAGGAGCAGGCCTTGATGTCGCCTACACTCTGTTCTCATTTGGGGCAAGGAGCACTGGGTCCTCGGGAAAGCAGAGGACTGGAGAGCGACCCTCTCTTTTGCTGAGATTATGCAAGTGCAACTGATCACAAATGTGTTTTATGAATGAAGGGTCCACAGCATCCTAAGAGCTTGGGAGGAAGCCAGATATGGAGACAGCGTGTGAAGGGCTGTGGCATGGAATGCACTTTTGGGCATGGAAGTCCTCAAAGCTAGCATGAAAAACTGGGAGCTGCCCTCCTGACCTAAATGGTATCTTCATCTTCTCATCAATCGGTGACACTCTGAAATTACTCTTTAATATTTTTTAAAGGAATAAAGATTTTTAAATACCCTGACTCCACTTAGAGAAGCATTGTGTTTTTGAAATATACATCGAGTATAATTTTAAAAAATTAAAAAAATTTAAACTGCATGAAAAGAAACTGTCATTCTTTGGCCTTGTTATGTAAAATTATAATAAAAATGTATCAAGTGATTAAAACCTCTAAATTAATTGCATTGAAATCTTTAGACTTGATAGGATCCCGTTTTAGTGTTAATTTTTGTACAGCCTGCAGCCTTTCTCATCGTCCCTGAGAGACTCAGTTAAATCCCCATTGAAAATGTGTCCAAAGGTTCTTAGTTCTTCCAAGGATAGGACATAACTGGCATGATCTAGAATCTAGATTCTAGATGTGGAGAGAAGTCATTGCCTATTGTGGATGCCTGGGCAGTGGGGCTCATTTCTGGTGGAATGGTTGACAAGGACTAACTACCCTACAAGTTCCTGAAATGTTGGTTAACGAGCAGAGTGAATTTTCAGCTGTGAAAAGTCACTATTGATAAAATTCACCCATTTAGAGTGTACAATTCAACACTTTTTAGTAAATTTAGAGTTGTACAACTATCACAGACCAGTTTTATAACATTTCTCTCTTTCTACAAAGACCCCTCATGCCCGTTTGGAGATGCTCTCCACTATTATTCCCAGCCTGAGGCAAAAGCTAATCTACTTTCTGTTTCTATAGATTTGTCTTTTCTGGAAATTTCGTATATTTATACAGTGTGTGGTCTTTTGTGTCTGGCTTATTTCATTTAGCATAATTTTTTTTGAGATTCATTTGTGTGGTGACCTGTATCAATACTTCATTCATTTTGTATCTTGGCACCCTGCCAGTGCCTGGCACATAATAGGTACTCAGGGGCTGAAGAATCTCATGGAAATCAGATGCCCTTCCACAATGAGGGTGACTACCTGCCAAAAAATTCTAGTCAACCCTGAAGCTACTATGGACTAGTTGTTGATTCCCTGCCATTGATTTTTGAAACTGGTCGATTGCAGTTGGTTGAGGACAATGTTGGTAGGTCCCTGTGGCCGACGAGTTGTGAATGATGTAGTATTGTGCATGGCACAGCACAAAATGGGAACCCCAGCCTTCGGGCTTGGCTTATTGTGGAGTTATCCCCTTGCTTAGTCCATTAAAATCCCTGATTTTTTTTTTTCTTTGAGGGTTATAGATCTTTCTATACTTGTTTCTTTTTATATGTTTGTTGTACTGTCAGATGAATATTTGATTGGAAATTAATAAGTTTGCTCTGGAAAGGCAAGAAATAATTAGGCACAAAAAATTTTGATCATATCAAAATTTCTTTGTCTACAATCCCAAAGAAACCCCAGTAACTGGAGATCAGGCACAGCAGTGAGCAATATAAACATGCTATGAAATGGAGAACCCGTTAGGGAAGCCATCTGAATTAGCATGTGTGTCATCTGGGCAAGTTTAAGATAGTCCAGATAGTAATTAAACATGTAGGACTGAAATGTAAAAATATAGAAAGGGGTGCTTTAAAAGCTGACAGATTTTTAAATTTCATCCTCACAGTAACTTAGGTTTCAGGTAGACTTATATAATCATCAAGGACAGAGCCAGCACAGGTAGATTTTTGTCAGAGATTCAAGAATTGCAACAGCTACCAAGAAGGGTATCTAGTAGGTGATGTCCATGTCAGAGAGTAAGGGCTTTGGAGGCTTAAAAGGCCCTCCCCCATCACCTTTTTAAAAAACAGTAGAAAGTGAGCATTACTGATAAGAATTGAAGCACACCAGTGCTGTACCCATCTCTCTCTCCCCAATGGCCATTAAGATTATGAATCTGGGGGCTACCCTTCTGAAGGTGTATATACCATTTGACTATGTGTGTTTATCCATAAACAATATGTAATGTTTGTTGTTTTAAAATATAAATCACTGACATCATCTTGTACAGATATTTTGACAGTTTCAGAGATTATTTCATTGAGAAGGCCCATCTATATGGCTAGGACCCTTTCAGCCTTCATGTATCTTAGATTCTTCCTTCCCAAGGCCTTGAGTTGTCCTATGTCCCTGACAGTTCTTCCTCAGAGAAGAAAGGGTTCACTCTTGTGTTCTACAGAGTGATTGGAACCAGCCAGATATCTTCTGCTCATCTCTTTATATTCATAAGTGAACACATTAACTTGGTGACACAATTCCATAGTTTGAAAAAGAATTTCTTTGTTAAAGAGGAAGAATTCTAGACCAGGCCCTGACAATTTAAAAGCCAGGGAATTTAATGGAAAGAATACAGGGTAGGGAGCTGGGAAACCTGGTTCTATTATAGTCTGAGTCTGGGCCCTGCTACTAACTTTTTGAGCTGGGACAAGAATTTTATGAGGATAAAGTAGATTAGTGGCCAATAAATTATACTATTTAAAAAGAGTATCAAATATGGGACAAAAACCTTCAATATGTTCATAATCTTTGATAGTTGATTTAGTAATTCCATTTCCAGGAATTTATTGTAAGGAACAATTAGGTATGTCGAGACTGGTGCATACAGATGTTCACTACTGTATTTTACAGTACAAAATTGGAAGTAATCTAAATAATCTACCATCAGGGAATGGTTAAATATCTACAGGATGGCCTATGTACAGCTATTTATAATCACATTCCTGAAAATATAATAGCTTCATGATACAGGAAAATGTTCATCATCACTTAAGTATAAAAAGCAGATGATAAGTTCATATAGTGAGCATGATCCCAGCTTATTTTTTTCCTTAAAGTGTGTGCATGTGTGTGTGTCTAGTTCTTGAGTCTAGGCTGTGTCTATACGTGCTGTTCAAACATGTCTAGGTACATCTGGAACAATGATGGTGTCATTGAGACATCCTTATCTTTGGAGGGGGCTCAGATGCTTCCTGGGAGTACATACATTCTAAAGGAAAGAAGAATTAGGACCATGAGCTCTGTGGGGAAACGTCCACCCTGAATATACTGCAATGGCACCTGACTTGGCTCCCATCAGACTTAAGTCTAAGGTTTTGAGCCTAAAGAATCACAGAGCTCGGGAAGGTTGTAGGGCAGCAAGTGCCTGGTTTGGGACCTCTGATAGCAGGAAGCAGAACAGGGACATAAGTATCTTATCTCCTCACCTCAGGGTCTCAGGGCCAGAGAAGGAGCGGTGGCATCCTGCAGAAGCCTCAGGGAAAGCCCGGGACACCCTTGGGGTCTCCCACACACACTGGCTATCTTTGGAAAAGTGGAATTCTGGGTGACTTTATTTCTTCTTACCTTTCTTTCCTTTTCAGAATTTGAACCTATATGTTTTTTTTTAAGATTTATTTTTATTGGTTTTTGACAGAGAGAGAGACAGAGAGAGACAGAGAGAAGGGGGAGGGCCCAGAGCAGTCTCCATAGTTGACAGCATTCGTTTTCCATATAGTTTCACTCCACAGGTGGGTGCGTGGCTGTGCAGGGTAGGAACTGGGCCGGGAGCCTCCCGCATAGGCCCCAGCAAGAACTGAACTGGGGGCACTCCCCAGTTCAGCCTAAGGGTTCATCTGGGTCAGAGCCGGGATTTGATCCCTGGTCTCCGGGGCTGCACAGTGAGCGCTTAACCTGCTGAGCCATCCCAGCTTCCCCTGAACCCATATTTTTTATAACGAGGAAAAATATGTGGCCACTTCAAGTCATGTACCACTTAGAAGTTGAAACAATGTAGTTGCTTCTTCATAGTGCATCAGTAGCTGGGAGCAATAATAGTCTGTTCTAGATAACACAGAAAGCAAATGTGTTTTTTTGTTAAAATATATAGTGTTAAACTGCCAGGTGTTGAGATGGTCAGTTAGGACAAAGACACCAAGTGGAAGTCACACCCAAGCCTTCATTCATTGCAACAGTGTAGGCAAGAAGCAAAAGTGGTGCCAACTCCCCAGCCCAGGGTGACAGGCAGGGGATGTCTCACTGCCCAGAAGCCCCAGACTAAACTTCCTGTCTGCGGACTGCAGGAAGGGCAGAAGGAGCAGGGTAGTGCTAGGACAGGCAAGTGCTGAGCCAGAGGGGAGAAGAGTGCCTCAGCCAAGGGCCCCCAGTAATGAGGAAGCCTCTGAGTGGAGGCACCTGGGCTGGGAATGCACACCTGATGGGCGTAGCTACCAGGGGCCTGAGTCCTTGTCTGTACCCCAGATCCCCAGTGGGGCCTGGTGGCAAAGCCTTCTGATTGCCCCTAGTTGCCCAGAAGGATCAGAGGATCCTGGATTTAGGTCTGGTGCAGGACTCTTCAGATATGTTTGAATATACCTTTAATTAAAACTGAAAGAAGAAACTTTTAATAACAGCGTTACCACTGATTTTCATTTCACTCTGGCACACAGTGTCTCTGGCTCCCGGTGCCACTCTGGCACACTTTACAAACCACAGGGATTGCCTGCTTATGCTGGGTGATTCTATTTTTCCTGCCAGCCACCCATGGGACACGGTCATCAAGGCTGCTATGAGGAAGTACCCGAATCCAATGAACCCCTGTGTTGTGGGAGTTGATGTGCTGGAGCGCAGTGTGGACTGCTATGGCCGGCTTCATAGCCACCGCCTCCTCAGCACCGAGTGGGGGCTGCCCAGCATCGTGAGAGCGGTGAGCCCATAGCTGCTTGCCCCTTCTGGTACCTGCATCACCCCACTACACCTACATCACCCTGGCTACAGCTGCACTGCCCCTGCTATACCCGCATCACCCCATTACAACTATATCACCCTGGCTACACCTGTATCGCTCTGGCTACAGCTGCATTGCTTCTGTATGTATCCATATCACTATGCTACACCTACATCACCCTGGCTACAGGAAGGTGACCAGATGTCCCGCTTTTAGTGGGACAGTCCCGATTTTTAACAATTTGTCCTGCGACCCACGGCGTTTTAAAAAAGTCCCGATTTTTGGAAAGAATGCACAACAAGCTAGGGAACGGCGGGAGATAGACCAAATTTTTAAAGAACCGCACCCCCCCCCCCCCCCACCGGTCAATGGTGTCCCGCTTTACCAATGTTAAAATCTGGTCACCTTAACACAGCTGCATTGCCCCTGCTGTACCTGTGTCACCCCGTTATACCTACATCACCCTGGTATATACCTGTATCACCCTGGCTATAGCCGCATTGCCCCTGCTTGTGTCCGTATCACTCTGCTACCCCTGCATCATCCTGGCTCCACCTGCATCACCCTGGCTGGCACTCACAAGAAATGACAACCTTCCTTTGAGTGCCCAATTGGTGGTATTTCTGGGAAGCCCAATGGGTGGTTTGTTCCTCTGTAAGCTAATACATTAACTATCCATCTCCATGGCTCTTGACACATCTCCTGACACGTGGCATTGCTCTTCCGCCTTCAAGCTCCAGCACCAGAGAATCCTCCCCTGCATCACTCCGTAGTCTTGTCTCATTTGCTCCAGCGGCCACAAGAAAATAGCACAGACTGGAGGGGCTTTATCCACAAGGCTTTGCTTCCTTTCTGTTCTGGAGGCTGGAAGTCTGAGAGCAAGATGCCGGCAGGGTGGTTTCCTCAGGGCTATGAGGGCAGCGTCTGTTCCAGCCCCTCCTTGGCTCAGATGCAGATAGCTGCCTCGTCCTACCTCATGTTGTCGTCCCTCCTGCCAACCCAAGAGCCCTGCATGGTGCCTCCTGTCCTCCCTGACTCTGCCACTGGCAGAGGGGCTTTTGGGGTACTCCTGCTCCACCCTGTTTTCTTCTTTGTCAAATCATGTATTCCTGTCATACACTCAACTCTATTTGACATTTGCTTAATGTTCCACCTGCTGGAACAGAAGCACTGGAGGTTGCTGCACAGGGGCTGCCCATCACCACATTCCCAGCTGTCTAGATAAGTGAATTTAGTAAATGAAATGCTATTTTGTGTCTGATGCTACAAAATGAAAATTTTAACGTACCACTATGCTAGTTTTGCTTTGTTTTTTAGATTTTGGGAACCAGTAGGACTTTGACCTACATCAAAGAACATTCTGTTGTGGATCCAGTGGAAAAGAAAATGGAACTTTGTTCCACCAATGTAAGCAATGGCCTCAGATGAGCAAGGTGCTTGGTATTTCTTGGTGATGGTGCGTAATGTCTAAGTGATCTTTTTATTTTTCATAGAAAGGTTGAACTTATTTAGTAGTATAATATTAACTTTTTATTCCAATGTACCGTAATAAGTGCATAGAAAAATGGACATAGTTGTCACCAGCAGACAGATCAGGAGACAGAATGTGACCAGCCCCCAGGAGCACTCTTTGTGCTCCTTCCCAGTATCCCTCCTCCCCAAAATAACCACTGTCCTGACTTCCAACAGCAGAGCTTATTTTTACAATAATTTTATTTTTCTTTGGATTTAGGAATTTTAAAAGCACCTTTTCTTTCATTCCTCTCAGTTAAAAAACAGTTTATTGGCCTGATGCATATTCCAAGATCATGTTGGGGAGAATGCATGGGCTAGAAACATGGTGCATTTTATAAAATCTCACTCGCGGACCATGTCACTATGCTGGAAGATTAGGTTCTGAACCACCTCCCGTCCTTGGCATACCGTCTTTGACGTTTGCCAGTGGCCTCCTCCCCTCGTCTCAGGCAGCCCTTCTGCATCCAGTCACAGGGAGCCAGGCCCGTTTCAGCCATTCCTGACAATTTACAGATTGTGTTTCCTCTCTACTTGGAAGATCCTACTTTGTTCTTCAAGGAAGCTTAATTGTCAGTAAAGAGGGATGGTTCATGCTACAGGGAGGTCTAGTGGAAAGGAAATAGGGTTTGGAGTAGGACACTTGTGAACCTATATCCTGAAATTATTGCTGAATCGTGGTATGACTGCGTATGCTACTTATTAACCTTTTTTGAGTCTCATTTCTTGTCAAAAAAAAAGAACCCATCTTATAGTATTGTTATGAGAATTAATGAAGGGAAATAAGGTTTATAAAATACAGTGCTTGTCATAAAAATATTGCACATAAAATAACAGCTAATTGGAGTTTAATTTTAATGTTGTTAAATATTTCTATACACTGTAATAACTGTCACTAATGAGACTTTTGATTACTCTGCACTCATTAGAAGGAAAGAGATTTCCCAGCTACCCACTTTGCCGGAACAGTGAGGCAAGGGGGAGGGTTATTACATGAGCAAAAAAATAAATGCTTTACATTATCATTGCTGGAAGATTATATTGCTTTTGACCACTTAAAACTTTTTTAAAAAATGGTCATATGTTATAATTGGCCCTTTGCTAAGAGAGTAAATTGGGTTAAACAAAGATAAAATTCTATAGCTCCATTGACCACATGCGGCAACCACATGTGACTATTTTTATTTAAATTAATTAGGATTAAGTAGAGTAAAAAGTTCCCCAGTCACTCTAGCCACATTTCAGGTGTTTATTAGCCATACATGTTTAGTGGCTTCCACAATGGGCAGCAGAGATATATAACATTTTTATTATCACAGAAGATTCTGTGGGACAGTGCTATGCTATAATTTTTAAAAAGGTTTTAGTGGAAAATATTAAAAATGTATACAAAGGGCTAGTTGATTTAAAGGAACTAGCACTGAAGAAGACAAACTCTATACAACCTGGCGCTCACAGTCTGTGTAGGTTCGGGGCTCTCACCTCTGAAACCCCTAGGACACTGTCCCAAGGCCAGGGTCTGCCCCTGGTGTGTGAGAAGCTTCTTGCATCTTTACCTGCATGCTAACCCAGCAGTATTTTGTCCTTTTCTGCTGAGAGTTTGGCAGTTTGAGAGAACAGGTTTTCTCACTATCCAAAGTAGAGAGTTTCTATGAAACCTTTTGTAAGCCTAAATGATGTAAAACAAAGAAGCAGTTACCTTAGGACACATCTAGCTAACAGAGGCACAAAGCAAATGGAGATAAAGCATAGGTGCTCACAGACACAGTTCAGAGCTGTGGCAGCTTGATGCTGAGATGCTGAGTGTGGTTCTTGGGGCCACATGCTGAACACTATTTTCACTTTTCACCCCTTTTTCATAAAAGCAGAGACCCAAAACAGGCACCGATGTAGGTCTTTCCTAAAAGCAAAGTGGTGTATGTGAACTTGCAAAAAGTGGGGGATACCTATCCGTTGAGGACCAGGCCCAGCTCATGTTTGGGTAGAGCGTGGAGAAAAGGCAGGTGACAACTGCCCAAAGCAGCAGTCAGGACGCAGTTTCCCTGGGACTTACTTTGGTGGTACCTCCTGGGCCTAAACGTTTCTTATGCTCTGGCTCTAGTAAGTGCTGATTTGGGGATAGAAGGGTATGGGCAGGTGGTTTGGGAAGAAATACAAGAGAAACAGAACCTAAAGCTATTGTTTCTTTTTTTTTAAGATCACACTCACAAACTTGGTGTCGGTGAACGAGAGGTTGGTGTACACACCCCACCCAGAGAACCCTGAAATGTATGTCATCTTGTGCTGGCATTGACATGGTGAACTCCAAGGTCAGGTGGGGTGGAGTCTTCACTCTCTCAGAGCTTCTCAGCTCTTTACTCCTTGCTCTCTGTAGGACTGTGCTCACACAAGAGGCCATCATCACTGTGAAGGGGATTAGCCTTGGAAGCTATCTGGAAAAGTTAATGGCCAACACAATCTCATCCAATGCAAAGAAGGTATGGATCGCAGTGCGGGCCCTGTGTGCATTCAGCTGTTAAGTGCCAGGATAAGGTAGCCCTATAAATCCTATGAGTGCTGGGCCCTCCATCTAGCTAAGCTCATAAAGCCATTGCACAATTACATTCAAAACTGGTGACTGGCCCCTCTGAGGGAAAGTGTAGGATAAGCCCAGCCAAGGCAACTTCCATTTCATAGAGTTGAAATAGCATAGGCTCAGTTAACAAAACAAACCCACACATCAAAAAGATGGTGTTTACATTGTTACACAGTATATTTGGGATTTTTAGTACAGTGGTTTCATATTTAATAGGCATTATGTGGCTTCAGCTGTACCTCTCCATTAGCGAAGCTTCCTGGAAGTGTGCTGCTACCTTTGCATCTCCCCTCTGGCGGGACTGGGGAATGAGCTAGGTGGAGGGAAGGGGAGACAGGATGGACCCTGAAGCCAGCCTCCTTGGGGTCCCTGGGTGGAGGGTTCAGCCTTAGTGAGGCAGAGACTGTTCGCAGGGTTCAGGTTGGCCTCCTCTCCAGCAGAGTTGATGGAGAGACCTTGGATGTGTAGAAGTTCAAGGTGATTCCACTCGCCAGAGCAGGGCCTTGGCTTTCCCCCATAGCTTACCTCAGGTTCACATCTTCCCCAGGCTGGCCTCCCATCACTGCCACCCCTGACTCTTCTCCTCTCCATTTCTCTCCTGGGTTGGCTTGTTTGTGTTTGTTTTCTTTTGTTTATTTGGGTTTGTTTGTTTTTGGTCCAAAGTGATTCTTCATTTTTGATATCAGTTAGATGCTGTCTAAGCTGTATTTTCCTTCCTACCATGCTTAAGTCACTACTTAGTGGAAAGCCACTGTGGCTTGCATTTAGTCTAGCCATTAATAGAAGAGCCAACCTGCCCCATTTCTTAGAAAAATCCAGATTTGAGAAACACATGCAGTAGCTTAGCTCTGCTCAGTTAAGGGAAGTTAGGAGAACCAAGGTATCTGAAGCTGCACGCATCAGGTCCCCACCACGAGCCCTCCTGGGAGGAGACAGAACCTTACAGACCTGGTTGTGTCCAGGGTCTGGCTTAGGTAGGCATCCCGAATGTTTTCAAAAAAATATGCGAGCAAGTGAATACTAGGGGAAGCCAAAGGCTCATTAGACCTTCTTAAAAACTGTTGTACTTTCCTTCTATTTAAATTACAGGCTGTAGCTGTCATCTGTAGTGAGGCTGATTTCTTACACATGTTGAAATCTTTCTGTGTTGCTCCAGGGGTGGGCTGCTATTGAGTGGATAATTGAAAATTCTGAAAGCGCTGTGAGCTAACGGGGTCTGCACCTGCACCTGGTGATGAGCGGTGGTAACTATAGCATCTTTAACCTGCTAGAACTTAGCAACTTGCTAACCATGTGCACAGTGTGAGGTGCTGGGGGGATGTTTCGTGCTACAGGTGCATGCGAGTCTCCAGTCCTGTGCTCCATAGTGTATTCTGTAGTGAGAAAAAACTACTAGGTTCATCCTCCTAATTCATCTTGTTTCATGGCAGGATTTGTTTTCTGAACACTTAGTTATTTTGTGTCTAATGAAGTACTTGGCTACATTTTCTACAACTGCATCGTAAAGAGGCTTTCATTAGTAGGGCCAGACAGTGTTAAAGCATGAGCTAATGGGAGCATTTCTTCATTTCATTTGGGGTAGGACTTGAGCCTTTGCCATGTTCTTTTAAGGACTGCTCTGTGCCCTTGCAGCATCCTGTAGCGGGGAGAAAGTCGGCATGCCTCACTTGCTGCAAGCCAGTGCCCGGCCATGTGGCTGCCCCTGGCCGTTTCCTTTTGGTGGCAAAAACCCTTTTTAGCATCTCCTTGAGCTTTACAAACATCTCTTGGTTTCTTAGGTCAGCAGTGGCTGGACTGTCAGAACTGATTTGACACTTAATTGGTCAGCAATCATCTTCAAAGTTCATAAGAAAGTCAGAGTTCCCTGCTGCCTGCCCTTTAGGGAATCCTTACACTCCTGCCTTGAAACTCCTCACCCTGTTGACTTTCTGAGTTGTGCTTCCCACAGCTGCTCGACCTGCTTGTCTGCAATGTGCCTCAATCAGCAAAGAGCTGGGTGGCACAGACTTCTTTAAGAACTTCTTGCTGATTTTGCTTAAGTCACTGAACCTGGGTTTGCCAGACACCTTCACCTTGAACCCAAGGTCATGGTCTGCCTCTAGGTCTTTTTTCTTTCATGGATATACCACTAAGGTGACCACAAGTAGAGAGCCTGCCTGCTGGGTGAGTGTGGTTTGTGAGGGCAGTGTGGTGTATGTGATGGTGTCACTTTGTATTATGGACTCTGTCACATTCTATTTCCTCATACACTAGAGCTAAACTGCCTCAATCTTTAACCAGATGCCTTACCCAACAAATCAAAGAGGAAAGAGGAAGAAAGAAGTGAGTTCTGAGTACGATTCCTCAGCTCTGTCTGGGAGAGGTGTGGAACCTCTGCAATCTGCTGCCTGCCTGCCTGCTCACAACCTACGCCAGGCTCCTCTGTGGTGAACTCACAGGACAAGAGGCCTGGCCAGGCACAGACAGAGTTCCAGTCGTTGCTGAGTGAGACCCAGTGGAAGACCTCTAATAGGAGGAGGACAAGGACCATGAAGCTGCCATTCTGTCATTCCCTGACTGCTGAGCCAGGGTCCCAGGAGCTAGCCCTGCCCACAGCCCAGCTGCCCCCATGTCAGCCTTTAGTCCAGTTGTTCTTGTGCCTTTGTCTATTTTCTCCTTAACAGCAGCTCCCAGCTCTTTCTTGCCCACTCTTGGAATCTCACTAAATAGCTTTCTCTTTTCAGATCACTCCACTTCCCTCTCATACCCATTAATTGACAGTCTTTACCACCAGTCTCTTCACACATATCTAGTGACCATCTGTCACTTCAGATGGTGCCACCGTGCACTTTTCCCCCAATCTCTGTGTAGATCTGTACATGCTATAGTAGGGGCTTTCACCCACAATGGTGACGTGTGGTTAACGTTACCATGAGCTCTCTAATCAGAGACAGAACTGGTGAGGAGGGCAAAGCACTCTGTCCTCAGCCTGAAACTGGTCTTTCCTGCCATCCTGAGATCAGTGTTCCCCAAGTGCTGAAGGCCTGTGTCACTTGTCATCTTTCAGACTTGTCTGCAGGAAGAACCGTTGTCGTGAGATGGCAGCAACATGCTTATGATTTTAAGCATTCTTCTGTCTTATTAGCTTCAAGGTATTTCCAAATGGGAGTGTTAATTTTCCCATTTTCAAAAGTAAAATGTAAAATCTCTTTCAGTATGTTTCAAATTATAAAAACTTTAGAGATGGCCTCCTCCATAAAAGATGGGTAGAACTGTCTTTTACTATATTTTTTTAGACAATGCTTTTTGTTTGATAATAGTATTTCTAACTGAAAATATTACATTCATTTTTATTGTACTATTTTATGCACATAGCTTAAGGTAAAATAAGAGTTCAAAGATTTATGGCAAAAAACAGTCTTACCCTATCTGCAAGGCAAGCTTTGACTTTCTGAGGGGACTCTCAACCCCTTTAGCAGTTTCTATCACTTACTGCTAGATTTCTAATTAAGTATATTCTGCTATTTCTTTATTTTATTGCTATTTCATTTATTTTTAAAGATTTATTTTATTGTTTGAGAGAAGGTATGTGTGTGTGTGAGAGAGGGAGAGAGAGAAGGGAGAGGGCCCAGAACAGTCTCCATAGTTGCACATCATTAGTTGTGACATAGTTTCATTCCGTACAGGTGGGTGTGGGGCTATACAGGCTGGGAACCAAACTGGGCCTCCTGCATAGGAGCGAGAACCTTCACCACCAGTTACCAGTTGCGCCACAGTTCGGCATATGGGTTTGCACGGGCCAGGATTTGATCGCTGGACCTCATGGTTGCAAGGCAAGTGCTCAAATCAATAAAATCTTTAAAAATAAAACAAAAGGTAGAAACAACCCAAATGTCCTTCAACTGACAAATGGATAAACAAAATGTGGTATTATCTACATACAGGAATATTTTTTCAGCCATAAAAAGGAATGAAGTACTGATACATATAACATAAATGCATCTCTAAACATTATGTTAAGTAAAAGAAGCCATACCAGAAGGCTACATGCTGTATGATTCCATTTACATGCAATATCTAATGGGTAAATCCATATAGACAGAAAGCAGATTAGTATTTTCAAGGGGCTGAGGGTAGGGACAAATAGGAGAGACCTTGCTAATGGTTTGGGATTTCCTTTTGTAGTGATGGGAATGTTTTGAAACTAGATAGAAGTGGTGGTTGCACAACATTGTGAATGTGATAAATACCACTGAATTGCATACTTTAAAATGGTTAAGGTCAGGTCAGTGAGACATAAAAAAAAAATCATTGTGTCAGGAACTTGGTGGTCCCTTAGTTCTAATAATGATTTCTTTGATAATTTCTCTACTGTTCTCTTCTCTTTTCCTGGAGGTCCTCTTAGTCCTATGTTAAGCTTCCTAGATTCATTTTGTAATTTCTGATATTTTCTCTCCTTTTCTACCTTCTGGACTTTATAACTCTTTCCTGGATTTTATCTTATAACTCTTTCACTAGTTTTTATTTTGGCAAATTGTATTTTTAAAATCTAAATCTTTTTGTTGCTAACGAGTTCTGACAACTAAGTTCACGAAATCATCCTAGAAAAAGTGCTACATACTTCACTGCCGAATATCACTATGGTCGCCTTCAAAGTACTCCCCTTGGGATGCTATGCACTGACGCCAGCACCCAGTCCACCCTTCAAAGCAATTTTGGAACTCTCTCTGGAATGACCGTCAGCTGTTGTATTACCCTTGATGTTCTGAATGCCATCAAAATGTCTTCCAATATTTTCTTTATTTTGGGTAAAGAAAAAGTTATTGGGGGCCAGACCGGGTGAGTGAGGAGGGTGTTTCAATACAGTTACTTGTTTATTGGCTCAAAATTTCTTCACAGACAGTGCCATGGGAACTGGTACATTGTTGTGGTGCAAGAGCCATGAGTTGTTGGAGAAAAGGTTAGGTAATTTTTGTCTTTTTCACGCAGCCTTTTCAGCACTTTCAAAGAGTCAACTTGGTTGACTGTCCATTTGGTACAAAGTCATAATGAACAATCCCTCTGATATCAAAAAAGGCTAGCAACATTGTTTTGATTCTTGACTTGGACTGACAACATTTTTTGGTCCTGGAGAATTGCTTGACTTCCATTGTGCAGTTTGATGCTTTATTTCAGGTTCGTATTGGTACACCCATGTCACATCACCAGTGATAACACAGCTCAAAATATTGTCTTGCTTCCCCAGAAAGTCTTAGCAAACTTCGACTGTCCTTTGCTTTTGCTCATCGGTGAGCTCCTTCAAGAACATTTTTGCACACACCTTTCTCATGCCAAGATTTTCAGTTAAGATTTTCGTTTCTCTGTTGACTTACTTTGTCTGCAATGCTTCTGAAAGTCAGCTGATGATTTTGATGCACAATTTGATGGATTTCTGCAATGTTTTAGTTCAGCTCATTACTGGTTGCCCTGACCTCTCTTCATCAATGCCACTTTCTTCCCCCTCAGAAAGATGTTTAATCCATTTGTATGTACACTGCTGTTTTCTTCATGTTATTATCCCCATAACCTTGGACTAACATGTCCCTGATTTCACGTCCACCCTTGCAAAGCTGAACAAGAAATTTAATATTTGTTTGTTGTTCTAATTCAAGCTTCGACATTCTTTTTAAAATATATTTTATTTATTTATTTATTTAGACAGAGGAGAGAGAGAGGGAGAGATACAGAGACAGAGAGAGAACTGAGCTAGGGGAGCTCCCAGTTCAGCATATGGTTCCGCACGGGCCGGGACCGGGATTCGATCCTCGGTCCCCGGCATTGCAAAGTGAGCGCCTAACCCACTGAGCCATCCCGGCTTCCCCTTGCTTCGACATTCTTGCGATGGCACACAAAAACACACAATAATGAATGCCACTCAGCAAAACACCGCCACATGTCAACACACAGCTGAGTTGTGAAACCTTGTGGCAGGTTTGCGAACTTATTTGTCATACCTCGTACAACAACCTGTTCTTGCTTCACAGAAATAAATATGAAGTAAAGCTTTCTTTTTTGCCTCCATGTCTTGGCATGCCTTCACATTGGGGGCTCTCTTCAGATGTCTGTTCACATTGACAGCCAAAATGAAGAGAACTCCAGGTGAGGAACAAAACTTGCTGACTGCTGGGTTTCCTTCTAGTCTGTCACTGTAAGGCATCATATGGTTTTTCCTTGACCCCCAATTACCTTTTTTCTTTTGGTTTAGTTTCTCCTCAAGACTCCTCAGCCTCTTGGGGTGGATGTGTAGGGATCCAGGGGTCTTAGAGCCCAGGCTGTGAACTTACCCACTTTGGCCTGCCTCCTGCCCTACTCTGTGTCCTCTCTCAGGACACTCCCCAAGCTCTGAATGGCTGTGTCTGATGCACTGCTTTCACCCCTGCTTTCCAACTTCACGTAGTGGGCTGGGGGGTTGTTGACTCTGTGTAGTTTCTGAAGTTTGTGTTTCTGTTGTTTTTTTTTTCCTTATAGATTTGTGGACTTTTCAGAAACAAGGGCAAAAGGTCTTTTTTCCACCATCTTGAAATCAAAGTTCTGTTTGCTTTTTAATCATCAATAGTAATTTTTTAAATATACAACAGCAATCTATATGTTTAAAAAAAAAGTATGGAAGTCTGTGTAGAAGAGTAACGGCTTGTCCTTTAGAGCAGGGGTCTCCAACCCCCAGACCACCAACTGGTACTGGGTGGTGTGGCCTGTCAGGAACTGGGCAGCACAGTAGAGGGGAGTAGCAGGCCAGTGAGCGAAGCTTCATCTGAGCTCTGCCTCCTGTCAGATCAGTGGCAACGTTAGATTCTCATAGGAGCACGAACCCTACTGTGAACTGCGCATGCGAGAGATCTAGGGTGTGTGCTTATGAGAATCTAATGCCTGATGATCTGAGGTGGAGCTGAGGTGGTGATGCTAGCGCTGGGGAGCAGCTGCAAATACAGATCAACGTTAGCAGAGAGGTTTGACTGCACAGAGATCATAATAAATCAATTGCTTGCCAACACATCAAAACCCTATCAGTGAGTGGCAAGTGACTATTAAGCTGCATCTGGTGGCAGGCTGTAAGTCAGAATCCGACACTTATTTTAGTTCACCTGTGACCCACCCATTGTTTTGTCACTTCTGTCCATGCTTCTTTCCCTGCAATGTGCACTTGTCTCAGATGGAACCATCTAGTTGCAGGAAAACAGCTCAGGGCTCCCACAGATTCTACATTATGATGAGTTGTATAATCATTTCATTATATATTACAATGTAATAATAAATTGCACAATAAATGTAATGTACTTGAATCATTCCCCCCCCCCCCCTTCATCCCGTTTGTGGAGAAATTGCCTTCCATGAAACCAGAAAGTTTGGGGACTGCTGCTTTAGAGGAAGAGTGGCCTCTGCCAGTTGACTCCCAATTTCTGCAAAGGCTTCCAGAAGTGTTTTTACACATATGGAAGTATGTGTGTTTTTTTCTGTTCTTTTATTAAACACAGATGGGATCATACTTTATGTACTGTTTTGTGTCTTTTTTCTACTTTCAGTAACATTATTTTGAAAATTTCCCTCTAAAGTCTTAATTCCTAAAAGATTTGAGGGCTCCTTGCAGGTAAGCCCTGGATTTGTAAAGGTGGTGGGTGCAGGGCAAAATATCTGGTACTCTGTTGCAAACTGTAGGCTGCTCCTCACAGGTGTGCATGTCCCTGGACACTGAACCATTTCTCCAGTGATAACCTCTTGTTCCACTTGTAGGTAACTCTGTTCCACTCAAGGTAACTTTGGATACTCGTGGAGGATAATAGTCTAAAAACTGTCATGGAGGGAGTTCTGTTCTACAGGAACACCCAGAATTTGTGGTTTTGGAAACCATGTTTTTGAAGCAGGGATGTGTGTCAGAATGGGTAGTCCCTTGAATCCTCTACAATGATTAGGATGCACAGAAGTCCCAGTGTAGTTTAGAGGAAGATTGCTTTTTAGAGCAAGGGCATTTGTAAATGTGTTACTTGGCCACTTCAAATTTTTGGTGGAGTAAAAATAAGGATACCTATTTGTTGTTTTTTTTTT
>PVKE010030018.1:0-19880 GCA_004027555.1 Craseonycteris thonglongyai
GAAGTTAGAGAAAAGTAGGGAGGGTCTAGATTACCTAGCATCTTATGGGCCATGGTAAGGAGTTTGGATTTCTGCTTGGTATTATTTCATACAACCTGGCAATTCTCAGGAGATCTGAATTGGCCTTTCATCTTATCATTTACCTTTAACCTCTGCTTATTCCAGGTAGGCTGACTGCTTAGCTTGAATCACGTCAGAATGTCATTCAGTTCGTTTGGGATATATTGGGGGCCAGTACAAAATGAAAATGCAAGGCTCCCTGTTTAAACAAGTACCGGTAATTATCTCATGATAGTGACAGCAGAGAATTAAACCAAGTACAGGGCCCAACTAAGCCAGGGGCCCTTTTAAGTATAGAGCCTTGTGAAACTCACAGGTTGAGCACCCATGAAGCTGGCCCTGATCTTCATAAATGTTATTTGAAAAAATAAATGCCTTCTACTGGTGAATGATTTCTGTTTTCATTTCACCTTATCTGTCAATCATATACTTACCCAAGATCTTTTTAATGGAGTAAACCCTGAAACATGTGGCCTAAAGGAAGATGACAAGAAATAAGAAACTTATCAAGTCTTCCTGAGGCAACTTCAGGCCATTAGTGTGTACTGATCTAATCAGAAAACAGTGATTATCAATCCTATGCTCAAGCAAGCTAGAATTTATTTGTTCTTACTATTTATTCAAATGTATTACTCTTCTTCTTTTAGGTACAAGGAAGCTATTGTAATAAATAGATACCAAATGAACAGTTTAGTTGCTTTATTAGGCAAACTGACAGTTAAGAAACACAGCTCAGTGACTAGCATGTTAAGATTTAAGTTGCAATGTCCTTAATTTATATTATCCACTAATAATGCCAAAAACAGTAATTAGAAAACAAATTGTAAAAATAATACATCTTTATAATCCTTAAGTCTTCAGAAAGCCTGCAAACCAATAATCAGACAAGAAAGCATGTGAATATGAAAATGAGTTTTTTCTTTCTTTTTCACCTTCAGCCATTTCGCTCAACTATTAAAAAATAACTTATTTAACCTACTGTATGAAATCAGACATGATCATAGCTCACTAGAAAGGGTTCACAAGGATTAGTTGTTTACTGCTGAAGAAGGGCATTACAAATTAAAGCTGTCAAGTCTGAAATCTCAGTCTGATTCCTGATATTTTAAGTCTGTAATCAACACCTCTACCTGCAGAACAGGATTGTATTAACCTTGCCCTGAGGTGTTCCCATTCCATTCAAGGTAGAACCCATTATAGCATTAGTTATCATAATTATTTATGCAAAGCACAAGCACAATCAGACTCACAAGAATTGCAACTAACACCACTTTACTGCTATCCAAATTATTGTACCTTGGGAAGGAGTAGTTTCATTTGCAATTACAAAATAAAATTTAAAAAAAGATCCAAGACAAAGACACAACTGATATATTTATAGGTACTGCTACCTGTTTCATAAGGAAGGGTTGCCTGGAGAAAAAGAATGTTGGAGGGAATGTGTTGCTTTCATTGATATTAACATTTGCATGGGGTTTGAGTCCATGCTTTAAGACATTAATGACAGGTCTTGTCTTAAGAGAACTATCTGGTATACAAGTAAGAACTAAGGGAGATAAAGATGAAGATAATTTTCAAACATTCTCATAAAACAATACAAATAAATTTGCAGAATAACAGAACCATGAGATTTTTGTGTCAGAGCTGAAGAGTCAGAATGTACTTGGATTTTATTGGCTTTGCAAATTTCTGACCTTGTGATCACAAATTAATCAATTACTCACTCAAGGTGACCATCAGAACTCGTCTGGACAACTGCCATTGCCTACTAACTATTCTACTCCCAAGTGCCCCCTCCCTTTAATCCATTATTCACAACATATAAAGGTGATCATTACCACTTGTAAGCATTGAACTCACCAATAGCTTCCTATTACTTTAGAATAAAATCCAAACCCTTGCACATTGCTTAAAAGGCTCTGTGTTATCTGGACCCTGTATACCTACTCTGACCCCATTCCCTACCAGTTTCCTTCCTGCTCATGGTGCTCAGAACACATTAGCCTCCTTTTCATTCTTCCGTGGTATCGTGGTATCGAGCTCTCTTGCCTCTGAGCCTTATCATAATGTAGATCACTCCTTATCATCATTCAGTACTAGGATCCAATGTCTTCAGTAAGACTTGACTCCTCCTCCTCATCAGCATCACTATCTTCTCCCATTGTCTTCATTCCACAGATTGTTATCTAAAATTCCCTTACTTATATACCTGTTACTTGATTACCTAGAGTCCTCAGAAGAAAGTACATTCCATAACAGAAATGATCTTGTTTGACTTTCTCGATGCTGTAGCCCCTGTAGGTTGAACAGGGTCTGACCCACAGTAAAGAGTGAAATAAAACAAATGTGAAATGACTTAAAATAATTTAATTCATCAACCTTCACTTTCCTCATCCATAAAGTGGAGATAAATTACACCCCCTCTGGTCAGTGGAAAAAGCCTAATATTCACTAATGTTTACTATGCCCCAGGCTCTATGAAAATCACTTTACATGCATATTCTCATTTTCTGTTATGATTCCCATTTTACAAATAAGGCCATCAAGTCTTAGGTCAAACAACTGGACTAAGGACACAAAGCCAAAGAGACAACATGGGTATGAATTCAGACCTGACTAACCTCAGAATCTGAGCTCTTAACCACTACTTTTTTATTATAGTTCCTAAAAAGATGCTTATTTCCATTACAGCAAAATAATCTATGCGCTCGGTCCCTCCCTCCCCCTCACCCCCACCCCCCACCCCAGGTCCTAGTTTGTCTTTGGGACAACTGAGAAGAGCAATTACATCCCCACACGTGTCTTTTTCCAATCCTTTCTTAAATGATCTTCATATCCTGGTCTGGTCACTCTCCTCTCACCAAACTTTAGTTTGATAATGTCGTTCCCGCAGCGCAAGCTGTGATTTTCACTGGGCAAGGGGCATAAGAGCAGTAGAAGTGGATCCCAGGGGCTGAGAAAATGTACATGTAAGTGTTCGAGTGGGGCTGTGGTTAACACAGGAAGGTTTCCTGCGAAGAGGGATCCTGGAGCCCAGGTCCCGGGCAGGAAGTAACAGGCCAGCGGCCAGAGCACCCCAGGTAAGGGGACCACGGACGGCGGCCGCTAGGGGCCGCTGGGTCCAGACAAAGGCTGATGGAGTTTAGGAAAGGTCAGGGACACACACCCAAATGATCATGGATGCACGCGGAGGAAATGTAAGGCGTTATGCCTAAAAGTCAGCTAGGGACTGCAGGGAAGCAAAGCGGGAGGAAGAGTCAGGAAGCAAAAACGCGAACTTACCCGTAACCTGGCAACCGGGCCTCCGTAGCTCAACTACAAACGCTGCCTCCGGAGCAGTCTGGTAGCCGAGGCAGCGGTAGGCTCAACTCAGATATCGCGAGACAGAGCGAGCCTCGCGAGATCTGACCTCAGCCGAGACAGGCGGGGGTTCTTCCCCGGCGCTATGGGAGGGCTCTGGCGACCAGCATGGAGGCGCATCACCTTCTGTGGCTGGCCCTGGAGCCACGCTGGGCCCCCGAGCAGCGTTGCGGAGAGGGTAGAGCAGCATCTCAGGCCGGGGAAGAGCGGGGCAGGAGGTGCTGATGGGGGGCTGAGGCGCCTCGGGACCTGGAGGCGCCCGAGCTTGGGCCGGGACCTGGCCGTGCAGGTGCCGAGGCGGTCGAAGAGCACAAACCCTTTCACGCGCGCACAGGAGGAGGACTGGCGGCGGCGGAACAAGACTGTCCTCACGTACGTGGCCGCGGCCGCCGTGGGCATGCTGGGGGCGTCCTACGCCGCCGTGCCCCTGTATCGGCTCTATTGCCAGGTAGGGGCCGCCTCTGCCCACTGGGCGATGTTATGGTGGAAGGGATGTCGGTGATTATCTGCCAGAGAGGAAACAGGCTCAAAGAGGTGACTTGTCCAAGGTCACCAAAGAAGTTAGTGACAAAGCTACAAATAGAACTCAAACCGCTGTCGTGATCGTTCCTATACCAGCCACACTGCAGTGACATTCCTTGATCTCTGAGCTATACCTCACCAAAAAGGTCCGCAGCCTCCGAAGTCCAGCAGTTTAATCTGCCTTACCGTCCTGCTGCTCACACACGTGCCCACTATTAAAATATAATTTATATTAATGCATTCATTCGGTAACCCACATATGGTTTATGTACAAACGTTGACCCTGAAGATTGGAATATGCGTTTTAGTGGTGCTTAAACTGGGAGTAGCTTTTTATCCATACAGAGAGACATGAATTAGGCCTTTGAGGGCCCCACCCCCGCTAATATAGAACTGTAATGTGCTTACCTCGGGCTCCCTTTTTCCATCAGAAACTAAATCATTTTCGAAGTGTGGTCTCCTGGACCAGCAATGGCAACAAAACCTGGGAACTTGGGTGTAACTTCTTGGGCCAACTTCAGAACTACTGAATCAGGAACTCTGGGGGCAGGGCCCCGCCATCTATAGTTTAATAAATTCACCAGCTGATTTTGATGCACACTAATGTTTGCGAACTACTCAAAGGCAAACTTCACCTACATCATGTATATTCTTAGTTCTTGGTGTGATGCTTTGGCTGGGATTAAGATCACCGGTGCAGCTTAAGTAAATGTGCCAGGACTCTCCTACCCAGGAATTCTGATTAGGTCTGGGTAGAGGCTAGGACTTCGTTTAAAAATCATGCCGCATGCTACACATTGGGTTCATCAGTGTTTGGGAGTGGTTCCTAAACTGTCATACATGGGAATCACCTGATGAGCTTTTAAAAATCTTGACACCAAGATCACTTCCCTACCAGTTAAATCAGAATGTCTTAAGAGTGGGAGTAAGGCATAAATAATATTTGAAAGGTTCCTCAGAATCTTTGCTGCCACTGTTGTGAATGCCTGGCTTACACACACACACCACCCCACCCCCACCCCACCCCCCTGCCTGTAGAGATTAAGTTGACTTTATTTTCTAATGAATGAAACAAATCAAAAGGACTTTTCAGTCTCATATCAGCATTACTGTGGGAAAGTGCGATAGCTTGATTTCTGGAGGCTGAGTGTAAAATGTGAATTACTTTTCATCAGAGGCCAGCCAGGACCAACCATGAATCCCAAAACTACTAAATGGTTAAGTAAGCTGAACTGAATCCAAAATAATAAATATAGATTTCTGCAAACCACACAGGACAACCCTCTTCCCCCAAAAGAGATTTATGCAATGCAAAATGACATTAATGCCAAGGTTGAGAATTCCAGCTCAAAACTGAAGTGAATGACAATATTTTGTGCATGGGTGAGCAAGCACAGGACAGAAAAGTAAAACAGCTATAATTTGTGATCTAAACTTAAATCACAGTTGGGTGTTAGTGACATTTCCAAAAGAGCATCTGTCACTTTTGGAATCAGAACTTTAGAGGCAAAAATAAAGGATTTTATAAACCACTTAATACAGTGACTCCATTTTAATGAGTATTGAAAGTGTAGCCCAAAGAAAGTAAGATTTATTTGGTTCTTGGAGCTAGTTAGTGGAAGAACTAGACTGGAGCCCAGGACAATTTATTTTCAGTACCCTTTTCTTAATTTCTCTAATCATCACATTTACAAATATGAAGGCTATATTCAAAGACTGCTTGTCAGGAAGAGTACATTAAGGAATCTTTATTCAAGTGACTGAAATTCTTTAGGAAAAGGAATTATATCTTAAAAAAGTAAGCATGATTGCTCTTTTGGGCAGAAGTTATCTCATAAAGGCTTGCCCTCTGATGCTTCTTTTAGGGTTATAATGTAATTCAATGTTACATGAAAGTTGAATGAAACTAGCCAACTTGTGTAAACAAGTGGAAGATAGTAATACTATATTTTGTTGGGAATCTTCCCCTAGCCTCAAATTTGGTATTTTTTTCCTAGTATAGTAACAGATTAATTATCCAGAGACCAGAATTCTGGTAACTTCAAGCATCAAAAGAATGATGACACTGGAAGTAAGGGTTTTGTTTTTTTTTAAGTATCTCAGATAATAAAGGAAATAATGGCAATGAAGATAGGAAAAACATGTCATACAGATTATTCTGATGCCTTATTAGTTGATTCAGTGGTCAAAGGGATCAAGTTCTCTTAACTGATGGGTATCTATGAAGGCTCTATTATATAAAAAAATACAGAAAAGAATTATAAAAACATTGACCGACATGGGAACATCCTTATTATGCTGCTTGAGAAAGGCAGGCTGTATAGGTGAAGCTACAAATTCATCTGTGTTATAAAAGTTGATATGGAGAAAGCCCAGACAGGAATGTGGAAAATGTAATTATTTAAATATTTTTATTGAAATTGCAGGGTTGTAGGTAAGTTTTATTTCTATCAATAATTGTTACGAAGGAGGGAGGGGGAGCTAAACATATGGTGATGGAAAAGATAACTGACTCTGGGTGGCAAACACATATTGTAATACATAAAGTACTATAGAGTTGTACACCTGGAACCTATGTAATTTTTACTAACCAATGTAACCCTAATAAATTTAACAATAAAAAAAAATTGTTATGAAATACAACTAATAAATATGTTTAATGAAAAGTTAAGCCAAATATTCTGAGCTGTATTATCAGTGGAGAGTCCCATTTCTTCCAAATGACTCATTCTTGGTCACGCCAGGAAACCAAGAGATTATTTAAAAATATATGATTTTAACAAATATAGGCCCTTCACATCCCCAAAATGGTCAAACCATTGACACCATACAAAATTGTCAGTGATGATATATAAACTTGGCTTCTACGAGATTACTAAAGTCACATTGTTTTTAAAATTTTGTTTTTATCCAATAAATAGATAACATGTTATCTTTTAACATGTTATACTTTCTTTTGTCTAGACGACTGGACTTGGAGGATCAGTAGCAGCAGGTCATGCCTCAGACCAGATTGAAAACATGGTGCCTGTTAAGGATCGTATCATTAAAGTCACCTTTAATGCCGATGTGCATGCCAGTCTCCAGTGGAACTTTAGACCTCAGCAAACAGAAATAAATGTAAGTGATTAAAGCAGTTAGGAAAAGATTACTTTTTTTCACTGAAAAAATTCCTTTCATCATATAAACTGTTTCACACTGTAGGAAACATTCATTTAAACTTAATTTCAAAACACTGACAGACCCCATTACTGTAATTCTTTTATTCCCACGGACTACTTTTTGACAGTACCCTATGTGTAATGGACCAGAATATACTTTTAAATTACATGGTACTATAGTAAGTCTGTTTGGAACAATGGGAAAATGTCATGTTTTTAGTAGAATCGAATTAGTTCACTAAGAAGTTCTCTGGTCTATACTAATTTTGAGAGTAGGAGTAGCTGGCATGTTATATAGTTGGGCCTTTATTCACATATAGATGTTAGGATAGGAAAAATGTTGAAAATCATTGCTTATAATGAAAAATAGTTTACTAATTTATATCAAAAGTATCCCTGTCCCTTAAAATATAAACATGAGGACCTTAAGGGTATCATACTAGTCATGTTCTACTTCAGAAAGAATGTACCTTAAAATGGAATCCTGTAGGATTTAACTGAAATTATCTCATGAACTGAGAAGAGCCAGAAAAGCTTAATTGTAACTCTTATTGGGGAACGCTTATTAGTGTTTCCCCAGGTTAGTAAATATGAGTGAATCTCTTAGATGATTGAGGATTTCCTAGGTTATAATTGAATACCGTATTAGTTGTAACCACATAGTACACAAGGCAGTTGGTTGTTTTAAAGCCTGGGAATTTAATCTGTTATACTCTCAAAAAAAAGTGTTTCTTGATTAAATAGATTCTATTCAGTTTTACTCTGGTTATAAGTTTATTCAGTTTCTAAACTAACTTTAATGTTGGTAACCCTTTAAAGAGAATCTCTATTCAGTCATATGATGAAGTCTTAAGAAATTAGATTTGAGCTATTATAGGCTTAAACTCATTTAAAATAATCTTCAGATGATTGCCTGAAGATTTCATATATACAAGAGGACAGTCCATAACTAAGTATGCATAATAGATAAGCTGACCATACATACCATTTTAAACAGGTCAGAAAAAGTGGTACTGTCCCGTTTAAAATGGTGCCTAGTAGGGTCAGCCTTATAATAGAGCTTTGTTCTTTACTGACATATGCAAGTAAAATTTGAAAATCATATGTTCATGGGTAGTATTCACTATTGCTGACCCTTAACATTAGGAATTATGGAAAAAGTGACTAGTAGAGAAAGAAAATGTGTGAGATCTACTAAAGTATTGGTAAATGTATGCTTTTTAAAACAGGTAGTGCCAGGGGAGACGGCATTGGCGTTTTATAAAGCTAAGAATCCTACTGACAAACCAGTAATCGGAATTTCTACATACAATGTTGTGCCATTTGAAGCTGGACAGTATTTCAATAAAATACAGGTACAACTAAATGCAAACTTTACGGACAAAGTACATACAAGTGTTTTTAGTACTAAATTTACCGCATTGTTTTAGTAGGTACTAATTTCTAAAAACTAATTCTAAACTTCACTTAAAAAAAAAAAATACTTGTTATAGCTATGCAGAGGCTTAGAGCCAAATGGATATTTGCTTTTAAGACTGGGATTTATTGATTCTACATCCTTAAAGCAAAACTCAATCTGAGATGAAAATATACTGTTACCCTATCACAGAACTTAAGATTGTATTAACAGTATGCTATTAAAGCCAAGAAATGAACCATTAGTTTCTATTGTAGGTCATAGAATAGAAATATTAACAAATGAATACCTTTCTATAACTTCTAGTGCTTCTGCTTTGAAGAACAAAGGCTTAATCCACAAGAGGAAGTAGATATGCCTGTGTTTTTCTACATTGATCCTGAATTTGCTGAAGATCCAAGAATGGTGAATGTTGATCTCATCACCCTTTCTTATACTTTTTTTGAAGCAAAGGAGGGGCAGAAGTTGCCAGTTCCAGGTTATAACTGAAATCAGCAACTAAGTTCCCCTTCAAATTTGTGATTTTTGAAAAATCATGTACCTGTCTTCTCAGAAGAGAAATATCAACAATAATATATTCCATGGTATTTTTAAAATTACCGTATTTTCCAGCGTATAAGATGACCCAATTTTACAGTTAAAACATAGGTTTAGGCCTATATTCGCTGTATAAGACTACAGCCTCGGAAGCGGGGGGTAGTCTTATACAGCGAATATAGGCCTAAACCTATGTTTTAACTGTAAAATTAGGGGGTCGTCTTATATACCCGGTCGTCTTATACGCCGGAAAATACGGTACGTACTGATTTTTTCCCCCCCAACTAATTTATTGTACTTAAAATTAAGACTACAGGTTCATCTTTTTATCATAAGGGATCCACATGCCTATTTAGAATGTATGACTGACTGTTCAAAACCATACACAGAATTTAAGTAGTATTCAAAGAAACAGCTTTGTTTCTTACATATACAGGCATGGACTTGATGGATCAGCTTAATTCACTGGTCCCCTTCCAAATTATTAGCACTTCATACTGGTAGCAATAACTTTTTTTAATGCTCAGGTATTGTCTTAGGTTCTAGAACAGGGTGTCCAATCTTTTGGCCTCCCTGGGCCACATTGGAAGAATTGTCTTGGGCCACCCATAAAATACACTAACAATAGCAGATGAGCTAAAAAATAAAAATCTCAATGTTTTAAGGAAGTTTATGAATTTGTGCTGGGCTGCATTCAAAGCCATCCATTGGGTCGCAGGTTGGACAAGCTTGCTCTAGAAGTTCTGACCATTATTATTTCTAAAACTTTTTCATTGTGACAGTCACTTTTAAAAGCTCAAAATGGAAGAGAAATCACTAAGCCCTAGCAATTTGCCCAAAGATTACTTTCTGATTACAAATGTGACTGTTTTTTTCCTTTAAGATCTGGGGCAATTCAGTATATTCAAGGTACTGCACAATTACCTTGAAATTTCAGTGTCATGAAAATGAGAATGAAACACAATGCATATATATCTGCTAGGCCTCTAGCATTTCTTGTGATAGTGACAAGTCCCTGAATGTTCAAATGTGGGACTGTGAAGATTACTGACATCAGAAGTTATTCAATGAACAAACTCTGTAAAAAAAGGTATATTAAATTATTTTAATACTAATTTAGTTGTCATTGTAATTTATGACATATATGAGCACACAATTTATTCTGAGTTTTCCAGTATTATTTGTCCCAAATAGAAATATTAAGTTGCAATAAAGAGGAAAAAGATAATATTAAGTTACAGTAAAGAGGAAAAAAGGTAACATTAAGTATTATATAGAATCATGTTTAAAGGCACTCAGTGTAGAGCCCAGTGATCTCTTCAGGGTACCTGCAGTACACACTACTGAATATCAAGGCTTTTATAATTCATAACTAAAGATTACTTACAAAGAAGTGCAAATTGACTTTTACATTTGGCTGTAGTTAAATGAAGGCACTCAATATTCTTCCTGAATAAATGATTTAGTTTCTCATATTTCATGCTTACATCTATTCAGAATCGTTTTGTAATAAAATAATCGTCATCTATTCTTATCACAGCTGTGTGATGTAGGAAAGCCTGTGAAATGAAAGATCCTCCGGTTAACCTGGATGGCCTCAGTATAATGAACTTTTCTTCTGTTGAAGATTTAAGTGAATATATGTTAAAACCAAGTTCTTTTGAGATAAAAGTTTGAGCTGCTGTCAGGAACCATAAATCTTACTATGGAACATTTACTCTTCTGTTTAAACTTCATTATTGGAGAGGACAAATGTTCCTCGACGCTTCTGATGTGTTGTAGGTCTTGTCTTCTGGGCCTCAAAGCTGTACAGGGTCTACCTGTTAGAGAGTTGGTACTCCTAATGCAGCTGGTGAGCCGGTCATTCACTTTCATCTACAATAAACAGAAGATAGTCAACCATCTGTATGTAGCCTTTCCTTCTCTTTCCCCATTCTTGATAACACAAGAGCCACATACTTGTAGAAGAAAGCAGGAACGTACTGTTTCCATGGAGTGAACTGGGGGTGTGTATGAGGGGAATAACTAAGGTTTCTAGATTACTGGTGGTCATGCATTCATTAATAAATAAATGGATGACTAGTACAGTGGATAGAAAGACCCCAGACCTATCTGGGTAACAATGAATGGGTTCTGCCAGTCCTAGGTAACAGGTATTAACTGCACATAAAAGACAAATGTCTGATTTCAGTGCTAAAAAGTTCATTTTTGTTAGTAATATTTCTGTACCAAAGCCAACTTCTGTAGTCCCAAGATTTATTATTTTTAGCTAAGAAGGTCAAAAAGAATGATTTCATTGGTGAACAAATAATTCATTAGAATTTGAGTGATTTGGAGAAATCTTTATAATATTTCACTCATCAAAGTGTCAGCCATTCAGATAGCCCTTACAGAAGGTAGTTAAATAGAGAAAGTGATCATTACACTGGAATCATGTAGAATGTAAGTTGTACAAGTTGAAGCCTTTTACCTCAGCATTCACTATGACTGAGCTCCTTTGTGGTGATGGACATCAATTTCTTCATAAATAGCTCTGAAAAAAGCCATCATGGCAAAAGGGTTATATATCAGTTTCAAAGTACCATTTTCACTTTTAACCTTGACTAAAAATTGGGTGCCCTTAGCTGCTCAGGCTATCCCAGTGAATAAAACAAAATTTTCTGCCCTAAATCTTACATTATAGTACCTTTCTTAGATCCTAATGTTGGCAATTCCCGTATGTCTTAAAATTAATGTACCTTATATAACCAATTCATTTAACATGTAATTTAGTGAAAAATATGGCTCAAATCTGGACAGTTTGCTTTCTGCTTTAAAAAAGCAAAAGTTGCTCAGCCTTTTCTGGTTTCAAAACATTTAAAATTATTAATATTCTAGTTTATTTAACCTGTTATAGGCGAAACACCTGAGCCACCTTTAATTTATAACCAATCTTGATATCATTCAATTCTTCATATATCTTATGTGTCTGTGGCTGGAAAATACATCTATAAACATGACATTCATATACACATTACAGCAAAACATGGCTGAAGAAAAACTCATGAAAAGCATAGCACTATGAAGCCATGATCATCAACTTCATGAAGCCAAAGCACGGTCCAGAAATTTTAGTTTCTCTAATAAGTTTCTCCATTTTTCACAAAACTATTTCAACCTTCTTTATTCTCCTCAAATCTCTGATCCCCCTCCTCTCATTCCTAGTTAGAAATCTTACTTAATAAATTAAGTGCCTTGAGATGGAAACTTCTTCCTCTTCCCTTACTGAATCTTCAAATCTATATTTTCATCTGCACCATCATCTACTTCTGTGATTCTATCTACCCCTGACTTCTCGGACCCTTAACTCATATAGTTATCTCCTTTACCAAACAATCTTTAACCTCTCCCTCTCTACTCGATCCTACTGCTCAGCATTCCTAGATGTTCCGCATCTCCCATTTTATAAAATACAGTCTTAATCCCAGTAACACTTGAACTACCAAACTACTTTTCAGCATCCCTTCATGTTTAATTTTCTGGTGTCCTCTGCAGTTACTGTCTCTACTATATCTCTTTAATGCACTGGAATTTGGCTTCTATCACCATCAGTCTACCAAAATGGCTTTTACTAACATCACCAATCATTTCCTATTAATCCATTATCTAGTTTTCATGCCACATCTTACTGGTTTTCTCAGTGATATTCATCAAAGTTGTATAGTCCCTTCTTTTTCTTTTCCAAATTGTAATATCTACATTTAATAGTAGGTTCCCTGTTGCTTTCTTTGCTCCTGGCTTTGGCTTTTCCATTTCCTCAAATGTGCCAAAACTCGCTCTCCTCAGGGTCTTTGTACATGGTGTCCCCTAGGCCTACAACACTGATTCCCAAACTTGCCACTTGGCTAACAATTGCAGGTCTTGATATTAATATCACCTCATCAAGCTTTCTCTAACCCTCATTTAAATTAATTCTTATGATGCACTGTGCAAAGTCTTTCATGCCTGCCTAATTTCTGCCTCCACACTAGATATAACCATGAGGACAGGAAACATGTTTCTTGTTCAACATGATAAATTAGGTTCAATCACTGTCCCTGGCACAAAGTCAATGTTTGATGCACTTGTCATATGAACAAATCATGTGTGTGTGTGTGTGTATGTATATATATATATATATATATATATATATATCTTCATTAATACTGTATTCTATATCCTGCTAGAGCAGAAATTCTTTTTTTTTTTAATTGTTAAATTTATTGGGGTGACATTTGTTGATAACAATTACATTGTTTCCATGTGTACAACTCTTAATCATCTATGCATTGCATTATGTGCCCACCACCCAGAATGAGCTCTCTTTCCATCACCATATATTTGATGCCCTTTCTACTCCCCACACCACCCTCACCCCCTGCCGCTGCTCTCCCACCCACATTCCCCTTTACCCTTAGGTAAGCACCAAAACTATTGACTGTGTCCATGATTTTTTGCTTCTTTGTTACTTTCAGTTTTATATTCCACCTATAAGCGAGGTCGTATGTTTCTTGATTCTTTCAGTCGGACTTATTTTGCTTAATAAGATGGTTTCAGGGTTTATCCATGTTGTCACAAATGGCTGTATTTCATCTTATCACTATTCCATTGTTTAAATGTACTGTAACTTCTTTATCCAGTCATAATATCAAAGAACACTTTGGGAGTTTCCACAACTTGGCCACTGTGAACAGTGCTGCAATGAAGATTGGGGTATATGTATCTTTGCGAATTAAGGTTTTCAAGTTTTTTGGGTAGATACCCAGAAGAGGCATTGCCAGATCATATGGCAATTTTATTCCTAATTTTTGAGGAATCTCCTTACTTAGAACAGATATTTTTAACCTAGGGTTCATGGACTAGTGATGTGAAAAGCCCAGAACTTTTCTGCAAGATTTTGTGCTTCTCTTTAGAAGTTCCCTGGATTTCATATGGCTTCCAAAGGAACTGAGACACCCCTATACCCCAGAATGTAAGAACCACGGTGGTAGAGAATTCCAAAGCTTCCACTCCAGCTTTTTACTATCTATTTCAGCTTTAATACCTGTTGTACTGCTATATCTACTTACAACAATCCTAATTAACTGGGATATAACAATACATTTTCCACTTCCTATTTGGATACTACAACTGATGAAAACATTCACTTTCCAGACAGCATACCTAGTTTAACCAATTTCTTAAAGTTCTTAAACCACCAATACATTCAGTGGTACTTTATCAAGCAGAATGACCTAGAGAAATTTCAAGTCCTATTAGGAAAAGATATTTAATGAACACCTAACCCTATTAAGATTTACTCACTAATTATTCTAAAAAGGATCAATACATAGAGGGTTTAAACCAGGGGTCAGAACCTCAAATGCCTACACATGCCAGGCTGATCAAATGAATGGGCACAAGGGGCCAGGTGTGGCCTGGCAGACTGCAGAACCTGCCTCATCTTAAGGAGGCAGCCACTGCTCAGCCCCAATTTCTGGCTAACATGGAAAAACAAGCCTGGCCTATAAAAGAATCCAGAGGTCTGGATGCTTTGAAATATCTAGTGTTTAGCCATTGGCAATTAATTTTTAAATACATATTTTTTAATTCTGCACAGGTCTTAACAAAACAGCTGTAGGCAAGATAGTGCCTGCAGGCTGCCAGTGTCTGAACAGATTTCCAGAAACGTGCTTTAATCATTTTCAACAATATTAGGGATAACCTTCAGTCAATCAAAGTATACTAAAGCTCTAATGAGCCCACCATCTGAGAAATATTTATATACACTTGAGCAACATGAAATCATAAATATAATGGTGCTTTAAAGATTTCAAGTGAAGTAATTTTTACACTAATGCTTTATTAATTCATTTTAAGCATACTGTTATATGTAGTGAAGACTAAAACAAGTTCTTACAAGTTTGGGGGGATTAGTAGTCAACAGCTAAAATATCCCATCAACGTGGTGTTACTTATGTCATTAATCAATGCACAGTGCCCTTCTCAAGCTAGAGAGAACCTGACTTCATGCCAGGCACCTACAAGGAATCAGTTAATGCATCTGATGGTTCCAGTTATTTCTTAACGTACAACCTCAACATTTTCATTTCTGAGTCACAAGGTCAAGAATGGTAAGACCATTAAAAGCAACAGTTTCCATAAAACCTCATAAGTCATTTTTAATAAGGTCATCAATTTCTGCCAAGATCTAAACAAAGTTAAATGCACAAGGAAGCCCTGTTAGCTCTACTACCAGAGGGACCAAGGCAAAAAAATAAATTAATCATTTTGTAAATGACTTACTCTGTACTGACGGCAGGAGCTAAGGGATCAAACTCCATTACCTCGAAGTAATTGGGTGGCTGGAGATCATTCTTTGTCATCGCTTTAGGCAAAGGAAATAAAGGAGCAGTAAACACCCATGCTTTTGGAGGAAATATGCACAATCAATATTCTCTTTATGATTTAGACTTCAAACATAAGAACCTAACGAGCACTGACAACCAGAGATATATACACTGGTATTTCAGTGCTACTCCCAAGTGCAACAAATCTATGTATAAAAAGAGATTCCAAACTTCAGCTTAAGGTTCATTTACCCTCAGTGCTCAAAATGCAATACTCAGCACAACACAAGCATTTTAATCATCTCCTAGTATCAGTCATAATGGTATTTGCCCTGAATTTACTTCTTGGACCTTAAAAATGCAAATGCACTGCTCTAATTTTTTTCTCTACATGTCTACTTACTATTACCATAAATCTCTGGCAAACTCCTAGCTTCTCACGGTTTTTCCTCATGTGATACAAATAATAAGGGCTCAAGTACCTGGATGATTGCCGGGCACAGGTGGCAGTCTCTCATTTGATGGTGTGGCTGGAAGGGTCGGCAGACTAACCGGCTGCAGTAACACTGAATTTGAATGTTCTGGAAACTGAAGAAAGCACAGAGCATATTCAAACAGACATTCTATGGCTAAGTTTTTCTTTTTTATTATTACTTTTTTAAATTTAGATTTTAGGCTTTCAAGTGGCACTATTCTAAAAACCCTCTCAAATGAACAAGAATGTATAATTATGAACTATTACTAGTTTTTCAGGTCATAACCACTTATAAAATTTATTGCTTTTCTGTAAACTTAAAAAAACAAAACAAACAGGAATGTATGGCTCAGTCCAGATTCTGTTGTTTCATATTGATTACAAAATCTCAGTTTCAAACAGGAAAAAAGAAATCTGGACCCTACAGAAAGGCATAAGGTGATGACATGAAAACAGGACTGACACGATAAGGATTTAAGTCATAATTTAAAATATCTTTCCTATAATTTTGCACATTTATTGCACAAAAATGTCCTGGGTACCTACTAAAGGCCAGGTACAAGTTGTCAGAACTTGAATGGTATTTCAAGATGAGACCAAAAGGCCGTAGAAGAATATAGAAGTCTGAAGCCTAAGCCCTGGGGTCTTCAACGCTGAAATGCCAGTCGCAGTGGAGGGGCCAGCAAAGGAGAGGGACAAGAAGTACAAGTGAGGCAAGAGAAGAACCCAAAACGAGTGGTGTCTGACCACCACATGCTTTTGGCAAAGCAGGAAGTGACCGACTTTGTCAATTCTTGCTGCTAAATCAGGTAAGAGGACTGAAAATCACAGTCCAGGTTGTGGTGATATGGAGGTCACTGCTGGCCTTGACAAGAGCTATGCCAGTCGAGTGGTAAGTCCATCAGAAGTCTGTCAAAGAGACTGGAAGGAAAGAAGTGGAGAGAGCTAATATAAACAGCACTAAAGGAATAATGGTCCTTGGTTATCTATTTAACAGAAGGGAGACTCAGTTGGTTTATCTTAAAAGACAGAAAGACAAATATCATATGGTTTCACTTATATGTGGAATCTAAAAAGCAAAATAAACAAAACAGAAACTCCTAGATACAGAGAACATTTTGATGGCTGCCAGAAGGGAGAGGAATTAGGGGATGGGGGGAAAGGGGGAAGGGATTAAGATGTACAAAATGACAGTTACAAAAAGTCACAAGAGTCACAAGAATGTAAAGTACAGCCTAGGGAAAACAGTAACACTGTACGTATGTATGGTGTCAGAACCATGTATGAGCATTAGACTTATCAGGGCGATCACAAGTTATATGTCTAACCACTATGCTGTACACCTGGAAGTAATACTGTATGTTGATATAGTTAAAAAATAAACATAAAAACTTAAAAAGAGATTAGAAAGACGATAAAGAAATGTCTTAAGGGCTACAGCAACACCTTATGAATGAACACTGAGCGGAGCATGAGAATTAAGGCCCAGGAGTTCCTTTCTGGTCATGGTGACCTGCTGACCAGATGCAGCGCCGGGGAAGGGTCTCATTACTTACATTCTCATATGTATGACCCGAGTCGGGGTCTTGGCCACTCCTTTGGGTAAACCTAGGATAGTGTGATAACACAGCATGATTACCCTACAGTGAGAACACAAATGCAAACAAGTAAGATGACTTTCCTGGTCTAAAACTAAAATACAAAAAGTACCTTCAGACTGTCCAAAAGTATTAATTTTACATAGCAGTTGCCATCTGGTTTCAGTGCCCACCAGGTCATGATGCCCAAATAGCAAAGAGAGTAAGGACAACGCACTGTCCCTTGACAGCGGTAGCCCTAGGATGCTGCAGTGCGCATAATACTTAGTAAACACAGAGCCTCCAGTCTTTCTTTCCATGAGTAGATACAACTCCATCATTTCCTGAGGGATGAGAGCTCATGCAGGGCAGAGGTTAGGAAGTGGGGAAGATTCTGATCAGGCTAAAATGGAGTAAACACACCTCAACCCATCTCTCCCACTAAATGCAACTATAAAACCTGGCCAGGATGCATGAGGCCTCTCCTTGAGGATGGAAAAGTAAACAGTTCCGGTCTGACTGGGAAAGACCCGAATTTGAGTATCACTGAATTATTGGTGACCTTACTTTTTTTTTTTTCCTCCTCTGAATGGAATGCAGCCTGAAACCCAAAGGTGGGCAGTGAAACAGCTCTAGAAGAAGCCCTCCTGTTCTCACTCGAAGAGAAAGAAGTGTGTTCAGAGTGTGGAAGTCCCACACTCCCTTTTCCACCCCTTCTGTTCTCTCACATCTCAAACCCTAGGCAATCCTCAAGTGGCTGTAGTGACATTAAAACTCTAAAGAAGGAAAACTTCCTCTCCAATAGGTAGAACTGTGATCCCAAGAGGAAGGGGGCGAACCTCATTTGTTTATCTTTTCCTTTCTGTCCTGCCATTTAGTCCCAGATACAAGCAGTCAAAGAAATGCATGGCATAATAAGCCTCCAGTTTTGTGACTGGAGAATGGAAAAGGGCCATCCCTGGAAGGCAAAGTACCAGAGACACCACAAAGAAGAAAGAATTCAGGAAAATAAACTCATGAACTTGTTTATGAAATCCTGGGCTCACCCTCTGGTACGTGGATATGATCCCAGTCAGGAACAGTACAAGGGAGTTTTTTGGCATGACGGAACTATTTTGTATCCCGACTGTGATGGTGGTTACATGAATCTATACATATGTTAAAATTCATAAAACTCAATACCAAAAAGATGGGGGATGGTCAATTTTACCATAAAGAAATTCTTAAAATAAAATTAAAGTGCAGAAAGAAAAAAGTAAGCCGGTACTAAAATCAGATCCAATTGAATTTGAGTCTTGTTTGTTCACTAGTTGAGTAACCTTTACAAGGTAATATCCCTCAGCCTTGGTTTCTTCACTTGTAATATGCAAATGATGGGGTAGTTCAGGACTATTATGAGAACTAAGTAATCAGTAAACATTTCTTATTCTTCTTAGCCTGTTGCCTGAAACTAAGTGGGCTATAAAGATGACCTATGACTTTATCCCAACATCACTGTTTCCGAAGATCCTTTCTGTTGTGAATAAATACATCACTTATTTGTTCTGTGATGGTGAACATATTAGACTGTAAACAGAGGGTTGGGAAGATCTAAGACTGTAAAACATTTGGATGGCTGATCTCACCTCTAATACTGAATCAGAATTTCTGGGGGCCAGCAATGTTTTACTTTTCAATAGCCACCCAAGTGATTTTATGCATACTAAAGTATGAGATCCACAAGACTACAGATTAAAATAAGCAGCTATTAGCTAGAATTTGATCTTTTTATAAGTTAGAGATATTTCTTATAATGGGATTTCATGTACATGTATTTATTTGTTCTCATAGTATCCAACAAGATTTGTAGGAGAAAGGAAAATCGAATCAGTTACTTTAGACCTTGTTATTTACTAAGCAACTTCACTGAATTCTTCATTTGAGCAAATGCTTACATCACACGTAGTCAAGAGCAGAGATAAGCAACCTAAGGCAATGACCCGACCTAGTGGCTCAGGACATAGCCAGACACCTGCTCACTTCCCAGCACAAGAATCATTTCTTTCTACTCATCTGCCCTTACACTTGCTTTTGCTCTTTTTCTTCCTAGTTTGATTCTCCTTCCTCATTAAAAATAACATTTAAAAATATCTGAATCCACTGATATAAAAACACAGCCAAGATATGTTGTTGAATGAAAAACAAAAGCAACGTTCAGAACAGTGTGTGCACTATGCTGCATTTTATTTAATAAAGGAGAAAAAGTTCATATTCATAGTTACCTAAAGACACTTTAGAAGAACAAACAAGAATCTAACAGAGTGATTACCAAGGTGGAAGCAGGGTGACCTGAGGGGAGGGGCAATGGGCAGGATGGGGCAAGGACGAGATCAAGTATCATCCTTGTCCATCTTTTGATATTGTTTTGATATGTGAACCTTAGAA
>PVKE010030019.1:0-19871 GCA_004027555.1 Craseonycteris thonglongyai
AAAATAGAAATAAATATGCACTGAAGACAAAAAGATAATTTCTCTCTCTATAAATGTGAAAAGATAAAAAAAAAAAAAAGAAAATAATACCCTGATATACCATCTCTAGGGAAAACACAGTAGCCACTGACTTAAAGAATGTGGGCTGGCTGAAGGCTACCTTAGTCTTACAACAACGCCACCGACTTCAATATCCCCAGGTAGAATAATGGTTTGACTGTGTCCATTCCTGAAGGCACAGGTGTTGTATCTTATCTAAAGTTATTCATTTTGGCCAAGAATATGAGCAGATTCATTATTGTTCTAAAAACACTAATATTATGAAAAAACCCATCTATGGATCCCTATTGCCCCTTTGTAACCAGAAACCCCCACAAACATCTAGGCAGCCATCCATCGGCTCACTCCCAGTGTCTCGGGACATAGAGGCTACCTGGAGAATGCAGGCACGCTAAATGAGGCATTCGAAATCCTTTTTTGCGAATAGTAGTCTACTCAAACAAAGGATGTCTTCAAAATCCTCTGATGGCTTGTGACCCGGGGTCACAATTCAACCTTCAGGTAATTCAGTCTAGTACAAAAGGACAACTTCATTATTCAACTAAAAGGATGCAACTCGAAAGAGCCATAGCTAAAGGCACTGAGGCCCTTTCTGGAATGTTCCCACTTGACAGTGCTCACTGGTGCTGCCCAGCTCCTCAAACACATTGCCTGACCCATGGTGAGAAGCAGCTGTCAGCTCAGCCTGCATTAAATGTTGCTGGCGAATGCAGAGAGTCCAGGGCTCTCCCTTTCATGTTTGTCATGTGAGTGAAAAGACAGCTGCTCACTATTACATTCAAGATGCCCTTCATCGACGTGGAGAATGTGCTGAAGTCACTCCCTTATGGCTTCATGCCATTCCCTCTAGCACACATTAGCATTTGGCCTGCAAAGGTGAAAGAGACTGAAATTCCACTCAGTGAACCACATTTACGAAGGTCAACAGCCTGTCCTTTCACACTTTTCCGTGGTCTCTGGTTCCCTTCTTCCAGTGTCATTTCCCTGTAGCCCCACCTTCCCCTCTGCTTCTAGTTCTTAGAAAAATTGTGCTAACGGGGAAGTTATGAAGGAGGACAAAGGAGACGTGTGTACAGTGACCACAGCTGTTCAGCCTCCCTAATGCTCCTCTGAAGGGGCTTGTGTCGCCTAGATCAATTGGTCTTTTGTTGGGGTGTGTGTGTGTGTGTGACATTCTTTGACTATCCCCAAGACCTAATACACAGAACAGATTGGGTAAATTTTTGCTAAATTAAATGGAATACAGTGGAATTTGCATACATTTATTTGGAACTCAGGTGACCCGATGCATCATTTGCAGTTTGTATTAATACTTCTCTGGACTTTTTTGTGACTATCCTGAGAAATTATTTCCTGGTTGCTCACATGCTGCAAATCCAGATTGCAGGATGGAGGAAGAAAAAAGGAGAAAATCAGAGAAAAGGGAATAAAGCTACATGAAGTAAAAGTGGAGAGAAACAGGGCATATAATAGGAAAAGAATGGACCAGAACTTGAGTTACCAGCTTTTAATAGAAGATTCAACTAACTCTTTGAGATTCAGTTTCCTTATCTCTAAAAACTGAGAACATGGCATCCGATTAATAGTGCAGGAGCGGAAGACAAATGTTACAGTCTATGTAAAAGTGCTTGAAATACCATGAGACACTAACAACCATAAGGAATACGTGCTACCGGGCAGAGGTTAAGCACATGGTCAGCCTGCCTGCGTTCATCTAATCGTAGCTCTCCTTCTTATTAGTTGTATGGCTTTGGACAGATATGTTAACCTCAATCAATCTGAGTAGCCTCATCTATAAAATAGGAATAACAATAGTAGCCATTTCTCATAAGGTTTTGTTGTTGTTTTTTCAAGATGAAATCAAATCATCCATAAACCTAGTACAATGTTTAGAAATAGTTGTAAAGTATGAAAAACCATTAACTAATTTTATCATTATTATTATTGTAATAGCCTAACAATAATATTAACAAACACTTGTACAGTGTTTACCATAGCCTAATTCTAGATGTTATATATGTATGACTTAATAGCAGAAAAGATTATAATTATCTCTTGAGAGTGGAATCACGGCATAGAGTGCTCCGCGCCCTTTAACTCCAGCCCTAGCTCAGCCTTCTCCTGATGACTCATATCTTCATGGGAAACATGCATTGTCCTATTGCAAAATTTCCCCTCTGCCCCCACATTCATCAAAATCATGTTCCTTCTTCTCCAAGCTAAGAGAGGGTGAGAGCTGAGAGAAGGTATGGCTTTAGAAGCTCACTACACCTTCCAGGTGATGATCACCAACAATTCTGCAGTGTTTTCCAATACCAACAACTAATTCTCGGATTCCCCAGATACCGATGAGGTGTCCAGCAATTCAGTTCAATCTCGACACTATCTATCTGGAGTTAGCATCAGATCCCACGAGTCCCACAAGATCATCCCCACTTCAAATGTCACTTGCAAGTCCTGAGCTACCCATAATCCTGACCAATTATTATAAATTGAGGACTCCCTCCATGTCCTCCACAGTCTGGCTAATTTGCTGGAACAGTTCACCAAATGCAGGGAAATCCTTCACTTATGTTTGTTGATGTATTATAAAGTGTACTGCTCAGGAATAGTCAAATGGACGAGATGAACAGAGCAAGATATGGGGGTGGGGTGGCATGGAGCTTCCATGTCCTCTGTGCACCTTGATGTGTTCACCAACCCAGAAGCTAAATGATGACCAAACACACAATGAGGTACCAATGGGAGAGACCTGAGCAACATTATCCAAAATGTGTTCACACAAAAACACGATCCCATGGGAAGCTCTCCAAAAAACAGAATCTGTGGAATTAAGAAATAAGCATGTTGCATTGGCCTCATCGATGTTCACATTAACATATTAATATTAGAGGCTCTGAGGAGTAAAAAAATTTATATAATTTTAACCTGAAATTCCTAGACAAAACTGACCACGAAATCCTTATTTCTCATTAACACTTCTTAAATATTTTTATTTATTTATTTATTTATTTATTGACAGAGACAGAGAGAGATACAGAGACAAAGACAGAGAGAGAAATGAACTGGGGGAGCTCCCAGTTCAGCATATGGTTCCGCACGGGCCGGGGCCAGGATTCGATCCCTGGTCCCCGGCACTGCAAAGTGAGCGCTCAACCCACTGAGCCATCCCAGCTTCCCCAACACTTCTTAAGAAAACACAGTTTGGGAAATCTTAATCTGAAAGATTCTTCTGCCCCTACAGGTAATACACACTCTTTTAAAAGTTTTCACACATTATTGAACATAAAGGAGTTGATCTGATGATATTTCAGGGCCCAGATACTAGAAATGGAGGCGTCAGAGTAACCAGGTAGAGAAAGTTTCTCAGGGGCACACAGCCTTGCAGAAAAGTACATGACAAAGTCATCGTGACTCTTGTACCCTATTGCTTACCAAGTATTTCAGGTACATAGTAGGACTGCACTTCTCTGCCCTCTTACTGTTGGGTGTAGTCATGTGACTAGCTCTCACCAATTAAATATGAGTGGAAGTGTCATGAGACTCTTTCAGAAAGAAGTTTGAAATGCTAGTAAATAAGTGACCACATTCCTTAACAATCAGTGAAGAAGTGGGTGTCAAGATGGAGCCTCCATCAGACTGGTCCTTATGGACTGTCATAAGCAGAATCCCTTTTATGATCCACCATAGATATGTAGCCAGAGAGAAACACACCTTGTTATTGTAAGCCAGTGAGTTTTAGGTGTTGTTTGTTAGGACAGCCTAAACTACTCTAATACATACCATCAGTCTGACATCTACTTTATTCCATTTTTACCCAGACCTGTCTCAATGTCCGTTTTTTTCCATCCCTACCTTGAGCCTGAGGTTCCATCACCCTCCATGGACTGAGTTCACCCTAAACAAAACTGCTCTTTATAAAAATGTGCATAAGAGAATCTTTCAATACTCAAAAACTCTCCACTCTCCATTCAAGGCTTCTCCCATGGTGTAGGTTGAGTTAGCCTCAATAGTTTAGAAAGATTCATGTCTAATTTTATTGAAAAGGGAAATCAGTGCCTTCCCTTTGTAGATGGTGTGACTGAATAATTCATTGAGAGCTTCATTATCTATAATTGTGATAACACACACTTTAATATAAAGTATTGCACATATCAAATATCCCTGATACATTTTCACACAAATATGTGCACATATGTAATCAGCTGTGGTAATCAACTGCACATCAACAAAGAATCGGAGTGTTTTAGGGGCGTAGAGATGCTGTTACAGTGAACAATCATTTGGCAGTGTGGCTTATTTTAATAGACACATCACTTTAAAATAAGTCTTCACCATCTGCTGCAGCCTCTAATTACAAATGCAACAAGGACATAATTCACAATTGCATCATTAAAAAGTAAGACATAAGGGATTTAATGCATGCCTATGTCCTTTTTTAATGCAGCAGACGTCTGTTCATCTTCTCTTGTGTTTCAGGCACAAAAATCAGTAGTAAAACTTCCTTTCTCCCATGGTTGAAATTTCCCAGAGAGCCCAGTTTCAGGAAACAACAGAAAATTCACACAAGGGTGCTAGTTTTCAAAAATATTCACAGCTACAGTCCTATCAATATGAGACGGACTTGTTAACAATGTTTTTCATATGCAAGAAAAAGCGATCTTCAAACAGTTTACAAATGAAAATAAGAAGGGGAAAAAAAAAAACAGTTCAACAAGAAGTACCGGTAAGGCAATTTACTCTGACCAATATAAATGGCTTGGAAATTCACCTTTAGTTTGAGTGTCCCTAATAAACACGTCCAAATGTGCAAAACTAGCTTGATGAGCCAGGCCTCTGCTGGACACATAATTAACATAAGAGTGTCTTATACTAGAACATTTTGTTAAAGGTCAATTCTCCATTGTTTTCCTCCAGATCAAACACTGATTATTCAGAGAAGAAAAGAGGTGCCATAGCATAAACTGTTAATTTAGAAGTCTGGATCTGCAATATTGATACTTTGCCTAAAATAGGGTGTCAGTACCAGATGGATAAGTTCTTGGTGATAACCCTGAGGTCTAAATAGCAATGTAATCAAATAAAAAATCTAATCTACTCAACTATAATATTTTAAATATAAAATCATTATCATTATTACCACCTTTTATTTGAAAAAAATCAAACACTCAACTTTAGTACTAATCTTTATAGAAAACATTAGAATCAGGTGGAAAGAAAAACAAATTCTATAAACATATATATGAATAAATATATTCAGATGGTTCTCTTAGTAATTCCTAATCCCAACAAATAACACTAATAGCTTAATCCAGTACTAGTTGATTTTCTTGTCTACCAGTATCATCACAATAGTTGCTATTTTTTAATGAATTATGTGACTATTTTCTAAGCTTAGCAGAAAGAAAAATATGCATTGCCTTCCAAATGTGGCACATCATATGCACAAACCTGTATGATTTCCCTAGGTAGTCTGTTTATAGAATAACGATAGGTGGCATATATTTGATTCTCCTGCACTCCTTGTTGTGAACTACAAGGCAATTATCCTTGCCACAAAATTATATTTAAAAAGTATGAAGAGTGAAACAACTGCTATCTTACAGCATACACAAAAATTAACTTAAAACGGCTCAAAGACTTGAATGTAAGACCTGAAACTATAAAACTTCTACTCAAAAACATAGGTGGTAAGCACCTTGACATTGGTCTTGGCAATTATTTTTTGGATTTCTCTCCACAAGCAAAGGCAACAAAAGCAAAAATAAACAAGTGGAACTACATAAAATGTAAAAGCTTCTGCCCAGCAAACAAAGGAAAGCATCAACAAAATAAAAGGCAAGCTACTAAGTGAGAGAAAATATTTGCAAATCATATATCTGATAAAAGGCTAATATACAAATCATAGAAAGAACTCATACAACCAATTGCAAAAAAACTATCTCATTTTAAAACATGGACAGAGAATCTGAACAGATATTTTTCCAAAGATAACATACAGATGCCCAACACTATGTGAAAAGATGCTCAACACCACTAATCAACAGGGAAATGTAAACCAAAAACAATAAAATATCACCCCACATCTGTTAGAATGGCGATTATTAATATCTGAAACATAAGAAATAAGTAAGCTGGCAAGGGTGTGGGGAAAGGGAACCCTGGTGCACTGCGGGTGAGGCTGAAAATTGGTGCAGCCACTATGGAAACCAGTATGGAGGTTCCTCCAAAAATTAAAATAGAACTACCATATTATCTAGCAATCCCACTTCTGAGTAGTTTCCAACGAAAATGAGAACACTAAATCAAAAAATTTCTGCACCCACATGTTCACTGCAACATTATTCACAATAGCCACAGTGGAAAAACCTACGTGCCAATCAATGAATAAGGAAAATGCAGCATATATATTTATTTATATATTTTATTTATATATATATATATCTCTTAAAGACTAAAACCTTGCCATTTGCAACAACATGAACAGACATTGAGGTATTCCAGTAATTAAACTAAGATAAGAACAAAAGCTGCGTAGTCTCATTTATATGTGTAATCTAGAAAGGATGATAATAAATTATAATTTAAAAAGAAAAGAAAAACTAAGTTCACAGGATACAGAGAACAGATTGGTGGTTGTAGGAGACAGTGTGTGGGGGGTGGGCACAGTGGGTGACGAAAGGCAGGGATACAAATTTCTTGTTATAAAATGAACGAGTCGTGGGATACGGTGTACGCCAGGGCAACTATGCTTAATAACATTTGTACTGCATATTTGAAAGTTGCTAAGACAATAGATCTTAATAAATTCTCAGCCCAAGGGAAAAAATCTATCTGTAACTATCTGTAGAAATAGAAAGAAAAAAGAAATAGGCTATATAATTTGTGCCTAACATTAGACAAAGATCCGGCCAACAGTCGCTTAGAATTTCTGGTGCTTCAGCCTGAAAAATCCATTAATGTCAGCCACATCCATAGATGGCGTATTACTTTTCTGAGAGATTAGCTTGGGGTGTACTCACTGTTATTTTCCTTCTCCTAGATCTGCCCAGAATTGAAATGAACTCAATGACTTGGAAACAACCTAAAATTTCCATTCCAGTCTTCTTCAATCAACAGCATCCTTCCACTTACTGGGTACCTTTGCTTCTGTCTTTTTGGATGCTGTGGTCCCTTCCTTATAGTTATTGCTTCTCATATGACGCCCACACACTGGAAGCAAGAAAGTCAGAGTATCTCTCACATTCATCAAGGGAGGTCAAACTCAACTTACGGTTGACGGCCACCATCGTCTTCCCCTTCACACTAATGACTTTTTCCGTTCTGGTTAGAGTTACTTCCTGTCGTCTGCGATGCTCCAGGTGTCCTTGCTTCCCATTGTCTCCCACTCCAACTTTATGGTACAACCCTTCATTACAAACTTAGAGCCCTAGCAAACACGATTAGTCATCTAACTTTCTGAATTTTTTTATTACATATGAGGTTCTCATCAAAGATTCTTTGCCTACACAGCCTATATGTTTTCTCTCATAAAAACCAACAGTTACATTTTTAGTATCACAATGGATCACTTTTACTTTCCCAATCCTTCGATTCTTTCCCCTATGGAATGAAAATTTCTATTATTCCAAATCTAAAACAAAGTTCCTTAATAGCCCTTACAATGACAATTTTATTCACAGAATTCCACATACATAAAATTAATTCCTGAAAGATCTTGGAGCTACAAAACCTAGGTCATAAGAACACCAATTTTTAAAACATGTAAACAAAACTAAAAGTTTTAATAGTGAGATATAAAGTGACTTCTCAACAAGGCCTTATCATTCTATTTTCCAAACAGTGTAACTTTACTTTCTTATCAAAGAGCAAACTAGAAATTTTAAAATGTCATAAAATCAGAGAAATATGGGCCTCAAGAGGTACTCCAAAGAGCAAAAACTCCTAATTCATCTTCCTGTCTTCAGTCAGAAAGGAATGCACTTAAACCACCTCAGAATGATAGTCCTCTACAACCGTTCTTCCAGAAACTTCAGAGAGGGTTTCCCAACTTCCCCCACAACACATGCATGAGCATGCACACACATGTACACGCACGCATCCCCCTACACTCTACCCTCCCACCTCACTCCCCCTTAGCACCCTGCCTTCCTGGTAATAAGTTCCAGGGCCCTCCAATTCCCTTTGCACAGGAAATTCTTTATAAACTCCCTACTATAGCCTCAGGTCTTTCTCTTTTATCAGTGGAAAAGGAGAATAGCTGTCCATTCTTCAGTACAATAAATCGCCCATCCTGTACTTTAAGATTTATTGACTGAGGGGGGGCCAGGATGGCTCGGTGGGTTGGGCGCTCGCTTTGCAGCGCCGGGGACCGGGGATCGAGTCCCGGCCCCGGCCCGTGCGGGACCATGTGCTGGGCTGGGGGCTCCCCCGGTTCGGTTCTCTCTCTGTCTCTGTCTCTGTATCTCTCTCTCTCCCTGTCAATAAATAAATAAATAAATAAATAATATATAAAAAAAAAGATTTATTGACTGAGATCCCCCAGCCGTATTGTCCCTTGATTAAATAATATAAATGCTCTTATCTTGTCATTATTTTTATTTTACTAATATCATTTGGTCAGCATCAATCCTCTTCCTTAGAAATTTTATAAAAATATTTTTTAATCAGGTTTTTTATAGCCTTATTTAATTTGAACAGTTATGGCTTCTGCCGTTTTGAATTTTCTTTACTTCCAGAAAGTTCAATTTTCCCAGATCAAATTTACACGTCAAAATTTCATCAAGGAGATTTCATTTTGCCATCAATTTTTTTAGGCAATAACAAATTCTACCATAAGCCATTTTAGTCATCAGTTTTATTTTGTTGTGATCAGTTCTACGAGTAATAGCCATTATGAATTTGATAAAAGAAAATAGCTTGTATTTCTTTCTTAGCTAACCCAGGAGAAAATTGTTAGCAGTTTTTTTGAGACAGAAATAAAAGCAACAGGCAGAATATAAAAAACAGAGAGTCAAGAGGCAAAAGGAGAGACCCACAAGTGGGTAGAAACAAAGATCCACACTGAGTGAAACCAAGAGAGAAGCGACAGCAGTTTTGCTGTATTAACAGCTCAGTGCATGGTGTTGTCAACATGTTCTCCAACCGAAATGGCGGAATCTAAACACACAGCTTTTACAGTTTTTCAGTGACTGTCTAGTTTCATAAAATTATATTTTCATTTATAAGGTCTGAACCTGAATATCATACTCTCCTAATGGTTTGATCGAAGCTCTGTAAAAAGGAGTTTGGCCATGGTTGGTTCAGTCAGCCACTTGTTCACTTACTCACTAAATATGAGACACTGAGCCCTCAATGTGCCAGGTATAGTGCTTCGTGCTGAAGATATGGGGGTCTGGGGGACAACCCAAGCCCCTGCCTCTTCTCATGGTCAAGAAGGCCATATGTGCAACAAATAAATAAGATGTATGCCGACTGCGATCAATGCTTTGAAGGCATCCTAGAGTGATAAAGCAGAGTCAATGGGAGGTCAAGGCCCTGGGAAGAAGTGAAATTGGAATTTAAACCTGAAAGGTACGACACACAGAGCTAGGTGATGAGCACCACAGATAGATGGAGCAGAGAGACAAGAAAGGGCGTGGGCACTCAAGGAACAGAACGGTTGTGGGCCAGTTTGCAAGTTAGTGAGCAAGTGAAGTATTCCAACATCAGATATCATCCTCTGGGGATGCTGGGATAGCTCAGCAGTTAAGCACTTGCCTAGAAATCACGAGGTCGAGGGTTCAGTTCCTGGCCTTGGCCCGTGCAAACCTATATGCTGAACTGCGGTATAACTGGTAACAGCCAGGATGGCTCAGCAGTGAAGGTTCTCACCTCCCATGCGCAAGGCCCCCTGGTTCAGTTCCCGCCCCACACAGCCCCACATCTACTTGTGTGGAATGAAACCATGTCACAACTAATGACGTACAACTATAGGCTCTAGGCCCTCCTCCTTCTCTCTGTCTCTCTCTCACTTTCTCTCAAACAATAAAATAAATCTTTAAAAAGAAAAGATAGTTCTGACAAATGTAAATGAGTAAACAAACATTTTATTTTTAATAAAATTAAAATCTAAATATTTGAGATAAATATTAGAATACTGAAGTCAGAAATATTAATACCAGTATCCAGTTTGCCACTGAACTGGTTTTCAAATCATCTTACAGACTCAAAACCATACATATATATATATATATATATATATATATATATATATATATATATATATATATACACATACACACACATACCTATATATATATATATATGCAAGTCATATTTCATATTCCATAGCAAGTCAAATTTCATATACTCAAAAACAAATATATGTATGAGTATATGTATACATACCTATATATGTATGTAAATCATATTTCATATTAACAAGTCTAAGATTACAACTTTTAATCCACTTGAGGGATAATTGGAGGTCTGCTCTCGCTCAGAGTTCCTGAAACATAATTTTCCCTATTGGTTTAACCCAGTATGCAAAGCCCTGAGGAATATTTCAGCAACAAACACCATCCCCATCAAACACAGGAAGAAAACTAACTTCATTTCCTCCTGTTCCTTCCTGCCACAAATCTACCTTCATATCAGAAGATAAACTGACCCCCAAACACAGGTGTAATTCAATATTCTATTTCAAATGCCATCTGATTTGAAACCCAAGTAATTAACAGCTCACTAGGGACCCTACTGAAATAAAACCAACTTTGATCCTATTCCCAAATCCCTTTCCAAGGGATGGGCAGCTCAAGCCCTCTGTTTTTGCATTGATTGCAGTGAATAACTATTTCAGAAGACTGCTATCTGCAAGAGAGCAGGTTAACAAAGAGGGTGTGTTTTTTAGCTTGATTATTAGAGGAGCTAATTTGAGAGTTGGGATGGGATAAATATTAACAGGCACAACTATTCTCCATCCTGGGCTAAACCAGCATCTTGGTTCTCTGGCATCTTGGAGGAACAAGGGCACATGAATGAGATGTGATGCATCGAACTTCAAGAAATATAAACCTGCACAGCAGAGAAGGGCCATGTTGTATTTCTAAGTTTCATATATGGAGCATGGCCTTCTGGTCCAGCAGGAGACTATGCACAAACTACATGTATACAATAGGATAGTTTACAGTAACTTGTTCCTCTTCTGTTCTAACGCTTTAATTATCAATAGTGGTTTATGCTGTGTAGTCTGAACAATATATCAGCTTCATTTTTACAAAAGTCGCTTGGATGAGGCCAAAGGGTCCCTGATGAATCACTTTGAAATAGATAAACTTGGAGACATAATTGACAGCCATTGGTCCATATGATATAGTAATAGTGGCCACTTGTTGAACTCCTGCTTTCGACCAGGCACTATGCTATCAACCCCAGACTGTTTTCCAACCCAGCTCTGCTCCTAGCACTACTTCAAGGTACCTCCCAGAGGTAGCACCAGGGTGAGAATCAGGAAATGAGTTTCCAGTGTCAGTTCCACCACTTCCTAGTCTGTGACTTTGCCGTCTGTTAGCCTCACTTTCTTATGCTACAACATGGAGATTATAAAACCTACCCCCAAAAGCCATTGTGAGGGTGAATTTAAATTTTTAAAAATATAAAGTACTTTTAAAAGATAAAGTTCTACATAAGTGTAGTATATAATCATTAAGTATTGCTTATTAAATACCTACAAATTGCCAAGCGGTAAGTGGGATCCTTTACAAACATTTTCTCCGATCCCCATGCAACCTGAAGAGTAAATGTCATTCCCACTTTCCAGAGAAGAAAACGAATGCTCAGGAAGGAAAGATAGTTTGCCTGAAGTTTAACTGGAATAAAAATCCCTATTAATTGCTGCAAAATACTGTCACAGATTATACTGGCAAAAGGCAAATGCAGTTAGAAATACCTATTGTCTTCCAATTTTAAGTTCCTAGAAATAATCTGCAAATTTGCATATATGTGATCACAATGCATGTATACAAAATCAATGCACATCTGCAATAAATGTTACATTGCCAATCACACATAAATAAAGTAAAATTGGTGCACATGGAGTGAAAAATCCTTGAGCAAACTAGCATCTCCCTGTGCTTCTCGAGCCCACAGAGCCCAATTAAGTAAAATGAGCATGTGCCAAGGTGGAGAAGGTAAGTCACTGGGGTTGTAAATTTCCCTAAGGTGTCAAAGGGATAGCAACTCCTGGGTGAAATATGTTACCTTCCCATCTGCTGGGGATATTCATTGCTTTCCAAAGGGCCTTAGTCCTTTCTAGGCCAGGTCACAGCAGAATTGAACTGGGTGATGACTTCTGCCCACTTGTTGCCATGGCCCCTAGAGAGTTTAACAACTTGTACTTTCTCTTTCAGAATTCTCAAGGTCTAAGCGAGGTTATAGTAGAAAGAAAATGGGAAGTGCACATAAACTGTATCATTCTAGGAAAGGTGTCTGTAGATGTCTAGATTCTGCATGCAATTCCATTGATAGCTGACCGTCTGTACTCTACCCTGTGTTGGGGACATGAACAAGCCCGCAAGTCTCAGTGGCTGGATACAGACAATGTTTATTTCCTGCTATGCCAAGTTCTCTTCTGGTTGGAGCATTTCTCCAAGGCAGCTGTCCCATTTTTCTCATGTGGCGCTGCCCTCTCGACATCCTTCAGAGTCAACACAGCAAAGGAGAAAAGGCTGTACGGTCGGTCACACAAGATGACTTCATGGTCTGAGCCTAGAAATGGCACACGTCACTTCTATTCGTCTTGTTGGCATGACCTAGTCACATGGCCCTTCGTAGCTTTAGGGGGCAGGGAAGTCTCCTCTTAAGCTCCCCAGGGAGGAGGGGAGAGCCAGAGGGAGAACTGTTCATATTGTTCCATATGTAAAGGCACCAGCAGGTGCTAGGATTAAAACAAGTGCCTACCCATGGAGGGCTCACGTCCTTACAGAGGACCCCGGAGTTAGAGTTTACTAGGAAACAAGGTACACTGTAATTTGTACTCTAATCCAGCAATAAACATGGTGTTTAGGGAGTGCCATTGAGGGGACAATGAATTACAACAGGGACTAAGAGAGGATTTAACAGAAGAAGTAGTATTTGAGTGGAAATGAAACTAATTTTAACATGTCACTCCGTAAAGTACATTAGGGCAATATATGAGAAAAAGAAAGGCAGCATCGGGTACTGTAGAGCTCCCCAAACCTTTTTCCAGAATGGTCCCCAGCAGCAGAGGGAGTAAGGAGGCACTATTAGAAGAAAAATCCTGAAGCTGTCTGTCCCCATCGCAGCCTTACAATGAATTCCATGTTTATAACACACATGCATGTACATTACACAGCTCTTTGTTTTATTACAAATTATAGCATTTCTTCCATAATTTCTAAGTAAAATAATATTGAATTAACTTCATTTTTCCCTGATCCCTTCAACTCTTAGCATAATCTGTGTGCTCCCTCCAGGTCCACAGACTCTTATGTCCAAAGCACTGAATTGGAAAAACCTAGAACCAAGAGGCTGGCATTACTGCCTTGACTCTGCCAAGAACTATCTGTGTGGCTTTTAGAGGAGTCACTTTACTTCTCTTCCCCTCAGGTTGCCCACCTGTAAAATGACATTGCCCTATACTATTGTCAAAGTCTCCATAATATATTTCTCTGTAATGACAGCACAACTTTCAATCTCAATGCAACAAATGAGAAAAACCCACCAACAGCTGAGGTAGTGGCTGCGATTTAGCTTCCTAGACCTCTGGGCCAGCAAGCTTGCAGTTAGAGGCATTGAAAACAGAACTGTATCCTCAGCATGAGGGTTCTGCACAAAGCATGGTTGAACTCTTGTTATGTATTAAAGGCAAGAGGGAGCTGGCGACAACCGCATTTCAGCTTCCATCCTCCAACTTGTTGGGCATCATTGAGAGGCAATTACACAATAGCAGCTGTAATGGCAGCATCTTAATTCAAGTTTCCTGATTCCTGGGCCATAAATTTGTGATGTACTCTTGATTGTACCTACAGTGGTAGCTACAGAGGTAAGAACTGCCTCCCTGGTGGGTCAGTTGCATAGTTTTCTGGGAATCATCTCTGAGAATCCAGCATAGGAGTACCTACCTGTTCAGGGGCCTTTATAAGCACTTTATTGTCTCTATGAAATTCACTCCTTTTCAAAATACCTAAAGTGGTCTCCATTAATTCACTAATTAAACAATCTGTAGTCTTCTTGGCCTTCTTTTGACTTCAAACTCCCCAGTCTGTGAAGGACAGTAAACTTGACATGGAATTGTCTCTTGGGTGGTATCTGGATCATTGCAAGAGCCAACCTCAGTTTCTGAGATCTGCTCTTGTTTCATCAAAAGACACAAACACGGGAAGGCCTCCCCGGGTTCTGAAGAAGTAAGTAGAAGGATCCTCAAAGACATAGTTCCATGCAAACTCCCCACTCAAAATGAAAGGAGACAGGATACCGACATATAGGGGGAAACTGCGAACAGAAGGGCAGTTTCAAGGGTTGTTAATGGGGTTGTTAGGAAGAACTTTTCTCATATTCTGAACTTTCAGCTGAACATTAATATATTCTGGAGTGGAAGACCCCACAATGGGGAGGAATTATTGTTTCTGGGAATAATGGCTAACTAGTTCTTTTCTTTAGGAAGGAAGCTGAGAATCTACAGGGATGGCAGAAGTGCTAGAAAAGGTCAACATGGATGCTGTCTCTAAGGACCAGCTGGTGCTGAGGAGGAGAAACATGACTCAATAAGCAGGGGAAAGCACTCCAGGGGGACGCTGGTCCAAGCCACAGGAGATGTCATGGGTCCAGACTCCATGGCTCATAGAAACAGAACTGCAGCCAGTACCCCACAGACTGGTGTCATTACTAAGACCAAGGTGACAGGTAGCAAGTACCCATTCCTCTGAACACAGCACATAAAATGCAGTAGGACACAAAGAAAGAAACCCTGCCCCCATGCTAGTGACAGTGAGGGACCTGGGGTGACATTCAAAACACTGAAATTGTGTGGGAATTCTAGTCTCTATCTGCGATCTGCCAAGAAAATATTGGGATGTGTTCCATAAAGTCACCTTTTTCTATATCTCTGATTTCTTCTTCTTCCAACTAAAACCATGGTTCTGCTTGGAAAAGCTACCTTTGAGGCCAAGACAATCATTGGCCAGGCCAGATTGAGAGGAATTCTTGTTTAGCATCTACCCAGCAGACACACCGTGGCCCCCTGCATAGTTCCTGGGCACCTCCAGAAGCTGTGTACATGTGGGGGCTGCCAGGAACCTGCAGGTGAAGGCTCCAGAGAGTTGTGGTTTCCATAAGGCCACCCTTATATCCTATGGCTGAAAGTTTGATGACTGTGGGTGTTTAAGACCATTGCCAATGCTCTAGATTCCTCCAGGCCTAATTTCCAGCCCATTTTTAAGCTTCTTTCCAGGCTTTCCCTCTCTTCGTGGAACTTTCCTCCAGATTCCTGGTTGCATGATTTTCAGGACCCTTCCTGCTCCCACAGGCACAGACTCGGCCACACAGTTCCATGGTCACTCAGGGCATCTAGAGCTCCCCTCCAAAGCCTCCTGCCTGTGTCTATGGTCAATAGCTTCATCACCTGCCTTTCAGCTACACCTTAGCTCTTGGGATTCGTGTAAAAGTTAGCTCAACTCATTTTCCAAAATCCTCTAGGACCTGTTGTTCAGAGAACACTAAGTGGTCCATACTGGCCAACCCATACGTGACCCATCCTGGAAACCACGACAAACAGAGATGGGATCCGGGGGGTGAGCTTCATGAAGTGCCATCTCTCTTGTACCGAAGCATCCCTGTGGAGCAGCACAAAGGTATAATGCCAGGAACTCAGAGCAGAGAGCCAGACCTCTGTAAAGTTGGTTTGCAGCAGGTTGCTTTTCCTCTCTGGACCTCAGTTCCCCAGCTCTAAACTCAGTTTCTTCAGGTAGGACCACGTGAGAACTAATGTCCATTTCTGTCTGAGTCCTGATGCCCCATGATGATCAAGTAGGAGAATGGAAAGGAGTTTCCAAGCTTCCTGTGAATGGTTTCTAGTTGGATAATCCAATCAGATGCAGTGCATTAAAATGGGGGCACGCAGAAACACAACACTTTCTGCAAAAAGCAGCAGTATAACTTGCATTTCCAAAGCAGGGTGCCCTTTGAAAGCACTTCTGAGTTCATGTGTCTCACTTCTAGCTACGGGAACTGGCTGTAGCTTGTACTTCAGGCTCAAGGTCTCCATTGTGCTTTATAGCCAAAGGACCTTGGTGATAAAACCGGTATGTTTGCTTCTACTCTGGGTTCCTCCTAGGCTCAGACTTGTAGTCTAGAGCAGGGGTTCCCAACCCCTGGGCTGGCCCATGGCCTGTCAGGAACCAGGCAGCAAGGTGAGTGGCAGGAACGTGACCGAAGCTTCATCTGTACTTACAGCTGCTCCCATTGCTCACATGACCGCCTGAGCCCCACCTCCTGTCAGATCAATGTCAGCATCAGATTCTCATAGGAGCACGAACCCTACTGTGAGCTGCACGTACGAGGGATCTAGGCTGCAGGCTCCTTATGAGAATCTAATGCCTGACGATCTGAGGTGGAGCTGAGATGGCAATTATATAATTAGTTCATTGCGTATTATGGTGTAATAATAGAAATAAAGTGCACAATAAATGTAATTTGCTTGAATCATGCCAAAACCATCCCCCATCCCCCCACCACCTCTTACCCCAATGCTGTCTGTGGAAAAATTGTCCTCCACGAAATCAGTCCCTGATGCCAAAAAGGTTGGGGACCACTGATGTAGATGTTTTCCTGTTCAAGGAAAACATTCTGAAGGGAGTCACCCAAGACAGGCTAAACTCAACATGAAGCCCCACCCTCGGGGCCCACTGGAAAGGAGTGGGGCGCTTCTTCCTGAACAGCAGCCTCCTGAGGGAGTACAAGGCACACCTGTGAGGGGAGTTGGCATGGTCCCACCTGAAGCCCGAGCTTCCCGCAGAAGCCTACATGGGAGACGTGTGTGGTGGGAAGACACAGGCCAAACCCACTGGGACATGAAATTCCCACCCCAGCCTCCACAGGGAAGGTTTCACTTTCTATCTGGGATGAAACACAGGTTTCCCTGGGATCCTTCCCTCATAGCACCCCATACTCTTCAGCTCCTGCATTTCTCTCTCACTCTCTCTCCCCGCTTCTCAATATTCCCTTCATCTTTTCCCCCAGTTCTTCTTTCTTCCCCTCCTTCTACTGCCTTTCTCTACAGCTCTCCTCCTGGTCCTCCCTCCCTCCTTCCCTTTTTTCCCCCAAAGGCTGATCAGCCTCTGTTTTAAGCCTAGGCAGCATTAATCAGAATTAAATGCTCAGAAAGAAATCATTTGCAACAGGAGCGGTTGCCCACCATGGAATTCTCTTGTTTATTCTTTCTTACGCAGATTTGGCTAGTAATTACACATTTGTTTTGCTGTTTTCCTTGTTTAAGGAAGTACTAAAAGGATCACATTTTGTTGTGTACATTTAATTATTTTCTGGGCTCCACAACTGCATTTATCTGTTTATTTTTGCCAAATAATTCCACAGAATCCTCAGTAACTGACTAGTTAAACTTCTTCTGCATTAATGAACGCCTGGGCTTCCCTGTGTTGATAGAATCATCCTTTACATGTGTGAAAAAATTGGTGGGCTCTATATCTAACATAACTTCTGACTTCCCCTTATGACCTGTTCTCAGGTAGTTATCTCTTGGCCTATCTGGAAAGGAAGCTGGGTAAAAAGAACATTGCTTTTGTTTTCAGGACTCTTCTGGTATGAAGAATTATTTTTTAATCCATGTCCCGTTTAGCAAAACAAAAGTGCAGCTCACTGCTGCATTCATCTAATTTTACAGAAACACAGTTTTCAATGTGAAAATAACCAAAACTGTTTCTGAAGTTATTTCTAAACAGAACTTGTCTCTAACCCGAATGTAACAGAAATGTATACGATGGTCAGTATTTAATAGTATCTTTTCATGTGGCACATTTCAAAGCACAGAACTTGGGAGTAAGGTTAGGACTGTGAGCTGCCGAGTTATCTCGGGGTAAACGCTGCAGCCACAAGCCCAGCTGGCAGGTATTCTTGGGGCCAACAGGAAATGGGTTAATTAACTCTCCTGGGGCTATTTTTCAAAATCATCCATGCAAAAAGGCAGAGAATCCTAGTGAATCACCGTGGTCATTCTATCATGTGTCCAAGACTTCTGAGCAGTTCTGTGACAGATCAGTAAAGCAGTGAGAGATAGCCTGTCTCTGTCCCGTGAAGTTCTGGATCTGAACTTCACAATTCTTTCCTAACCTCAATGTCCCGGAGGGCTTGAAATGTCTAATTATTGTGCTGTGATAGACTGCATCCTCTGACCTAATGGCCAAGGGGAGTGGCCATCTTCATGGCTCAAGCAAATTAAACTCCGGGGTATGCGGATTCTGAGATGATTCATGATGACCCTAATCCATATCACGTGAACTTCAAAGCTCTAGTCCAGGCATGTCCAACCTGCGGCCCAGGACGGCTTTGAATGAGGACCAACACAAATTCTTAAAATATGAGGGTGTTTTTTTTTAGTTCATTAGCTATTGCTAATGTTAATGCATCTTACGTGTTACCCAAGACAGTTCTCCTTCCAATGTGGCCCAGGGAAGCTACAAGGTTGGATCCTGCTGCTCTAGTCATCTATCAAATGTGTGCATGTCTGATGTGTGTGAGTGTGTGCATGTATGTGCACACATGTATGTGGTGTAAAGATCCACATGTGGCAAAGAAAAAATCCAATATTCCAATGTCTCCCTGGAAAAAACTTTGAAGCATTGTCGCAATAACCAGTGGAGTTGCAAGTGTGCGATTAACGTCAACACTGAGTTATCTGCAATTATACATTCTGAACCCATAATTCAGAACGTGTCAAACTAATACATAAATATAGGCAAATTTTTAGTAGAATGACTACTTCTTAAAAATGGATGTACCTGCTAGCTCAATCCATAGTTTTCACCTGTTCCACTCTTAGAGACATCATTTTTTCTTTTAAAACTGTACAAAGATTTCAAATGTAGCATTTTCTACCTCCTCACACGGCTGCTGCCTAGTGAGAAAAAAAAATTTTCTTTTTCCCAATACATATCTCCTAACAAGCAGAGTTGCTTTTCATTTTGCTTTGCACTCCTAGAAGGTGCTATTTCTAAACTATGGCACCTTAATAAGAACAATACCTTGTACTTGAGCAACTCGCTTCCATCCACAGGCTACTTTCATATTTATTGCCTCCTTTTTATTTTGATTCACATAACAAGCAGGTACTGCTGTCTCCTTTATTTCACAGATGCTTGATCTGAGAGCTGGGAAATATAAGGCGCATGCCCAGGGGCTCAGAGCTAGTTAGAGCAAACCTGATATCACCTCCCTGCTTCTCTGACTCCGAGCCCAGCATCCTCCCACTCTCCACACTCCCCTCCCAACTACACGCTATGATGAAACCCCGCTTCTGGCCACATGAGTGAAAATAAGTGGACGACCTCAGGCTTCAAATCACCTTGAAGGCCCCCCTCCTCTGCATTTCTTCTCACTAGCTCTTCAAGATGGCCACATATCCAAGAAATGAGGCCGCACACAACAGAGAAGATCTTTTTTTTTTTTATTGTTAAATTTAATGGGGTGACATTGGTTGGTAACAATCAGACAGTTTCCCAATGGACAACTCCACATCACATCACCCATGCATCGCATTATGTGCCCAGCTCCCAGAATCAGACCCCCCTCCAACCCGA
>PVKE010030020.1:0-19875 GCA_004027555.1 Craseonycteris thonglongyai
GCACTTCTACTTCAACAAGACCAAGGGCTTCCCCTGCCTGAAGAAGGCCGAGGGCAGCAGCCGGCCGCACTGCCTGGGCAAGACCAAGGGCCGGCCGCACCCGGACATCGACCGCCAGGTGGTGCAGCGGCTGCGCGACTTCTACCGGCCGTTCAACCGCAAGTTCTACCAGATGACCGGCCACGACTTCGGCTGGGATTGAAGGCGCCCCGACCCCCAGCCGCACCCCCACCCCAACCCCCACCCCAACCCCAGCCCCCCGCAGGACCACGTGCCCACTGACCACTTGGCTGAGCTATTGAGAGAGAGATTATATGTATGTAAAATGTACAGAAATCTATTTTATAATAATTTATTTTTAATTCCTGAGCTAAAAGTCATCCACTCAGCTGCCTAGCCCACCCTCGGCGGGAGAGGTCGCTTCCAAGTCACCAGTTCACATTCCAAAGGGTGTGTCTCCTCCTCACGATCCATGGTGCTTCCATCTCCCCCACCCCCACCCCCACCCATTCTATTAATATTTAAAAAGAAGAAAAGCACAACTTGAGATGTTTGTTGTTGTTGTCGTTGTTGTTGTTGTTGTTACGGGTACGCAGCCTTCGATCGCTGCCTGGATTCACTTGCCATTGTCTCCGGCTCTCTTGGGGGCTCGATCTTCGGAGATCTCGTTCCTCTTCCTGCCAGGGAACCTCGGGGGCGCGCAGAGCGGCTTTGGGGGTGCTGCCCTCTGCAGGTGAGACCTCGTGGAGCAGCTCCCTGGACCTCCGCATGCCCTCTCCAGGGACGCAGATGACAGACCATGGCGCTGGGCTCCGCCCCCTAGCGCTAGGCTCCGCCCCCTCATACTAGACTCCTCTCCCGCCCTAGGTTCCACCCCTCAAGCTAGGCTCCACCCCTCATGTTAGATGCCGCCCCTCACACTAGGCCCCGCCCCTCGTGCTAGGCTCCGCCCCCTCATACTAGGCTCCTCTCCTGCCCTAGGCTCCACCCCTCAAGCTAGGCTCCACCCCTAATTCCAGGCTCCACCCCTCATGTTAGATGCCGCCCCTCACACTAGGCCCCGCCCCTCGTGCTAGGCTCCGCCCCCTCATACTAGGCTCCTCTCCTGCCCTAGGCTCCACCCCTCATTCCAGGCTCCACCCCTCATGTTAGGTGCCGCCCCTCACGCTAGGCTCCGCCCCTAGTGCTAGGATCCTCCCCTCATCTCAGGCCCCATCCCTCACGCTAGGCTCCGCCCCTTGCCCTAGACTCCACCCCTCACGCTAGGCTCCGCCCCCCCAGGTCGGCCCAGCACTGCTTCCACCCGGACATCCCTCCTTGCAGAGCCTGTGTGCCCGGGGTCCATTGACTTCCCATTCCCACTCTGAAGGATGGCCCTGCCACCTCCTCTGCGCCCCCGCCCCGGGTTCATTCACCAGCTTGAAGTGCGTGCGAACTTGAGCCCCCGTTTCCCAGGGCGCGTGTGTGTGAGATGCTTGGGTGCTGCGTTCACCGTCAGAACGACGGGCTCTGTTCTCCGGGCAGACAGTGCTGCTGGGAGACACCAAAGAATCCCCTCGGCTCACAGAGCCACAGGCTTGGGCCCACCCCGGGTGCCAGGGGCTGGGACACACAGGGCCAGGTGCATCCAATGCGGTCAGCACCTACCAAGGGGCAGGGCCAGCCATGTGGGGCGCAGCCCACTACGCTGACAGCCTCGATGGAAGAAAGAGGAAGACTGCCCCCCAAGGACAAGTGACCTGGCAGAAGAAGGGAATCCTGGGCCCTCTGCTCAATGTCCCTTTGGAATTGCTAGCTCATCTCACACGGACAGCATGGCCTACAGCCAACAGCCCGACAGCAAGAAGCAGGAGGGGTCCCCGGAAGTCTAGGGACACTGGCACCACCTTGCCTGTGACCTCTGGAGCCTGACACTTGGGCCGCTGTCCCTTGGTTTAGACAGAAGCATTGCTAGCCTTGTTGCTACTGTTGCATAATGTACCTCTGTTGGGAGAGCAGTTGGGGATCCCTTCATGATGACTAGTTTAGTGGCAGTAGGGTGACCCCTATAGCAACATCACCTAATGATATAGTCACTTTATCCTCAAGGTCCTAAACCGGAACGCTTCTACCGCGAAAGACGTGTTATTTGAGTTATACATCCATCAAGGAATCCGCGGGGAGACGTGCAGAGACCGTCAGAACGGTTGGGTGGCCATATTTACAAAGGACACTGTGGTATGTTGTAAGGGATAACTTGCCCGATAGAGTAAGAACATGTATATGAAAGAGAGAGAAAAAAAAAATTCACCTTCAGAAGCTGATGAGAGATGTCACGGGTCTGTCAGGGATGTCTTGTTGATAATCTGGTGTGTGTTTTGCTCACAAGTTTCAGCCCAGATCTAGCCGGGTCATCTTAGCAGCAAAACTATCAGATGCAGGTGAGGGGGGCTCCGTGCATTCCTGAGGTGTCCTAGCTTTGTCACTGCCTGCACCACGTGGGACAATAGAACCTGCACTTCGGGGGTCGCCATAATCGTAGCATGGCCACCCCTTCTTGCTGTTTGGGTATCAAGGCATCGCCTAAGGGTGCGAACATGGGAAATGCATTTTTTTTTTTTTCACTCAGAAGGCTGCTTTGAAATAGAACTGAGAATACCTCTTTTCAGTGACTGCGTCACCTTGCTCAACGTCGAAATCAATAGCCACGTCTTCCGCTTAATCTGCCTGCGTGCTTTCTGGCCACTGACCTTGTGACCTGCTCCTGATTGTAGAATTGCGGGACAGTTCAGGGGAGGGTTTGCAACCAAGCGGGTGGAACATGCGCCTGAATTGTTCTTTCTCCTTCGCGTCCCTGCCCTCTTGCCGGGCCGGACAAGTTGATTACATTCATTATTTCCTGCCTTAAAACTGGAACAGGAAATACGCAGGTAGAAGGAGGGTCGTTTAGTCCTAAACACTGAAGTGGGTCTAGGTTCTCTTCTGGGTGAAATCCTTGAACTCCAAACAGATGCCGATAATTAGCACCAAAGGACTGGAGCCAGTTTTTCAGTGTAAAACCAATAAATCAAACTTCCTGTGCAGCTCCTCTTAGGGTCCTGAGAGCTTAGCGTTCCTGACTGATCCGGACACAGCACCAGCCCCAAGGTCATACCCCATCAAGCGACAGTTATTCCAGAGCCTGTGGACCCATGTCTTCCTCTTGGAGAAAGTTCGGCGACACGTCACCCGCAGCCTGGGGCTTCTTCCAGGACCCGTTTCGTGTTTGGGCAATGTGTCCTCGCACGTGGATTCCGTTTCTTGCAGTTTACAGGAAAAGCTCCGGTAGTCTTGGGAATCGTTTCTTCTCCCCAGTTTTGTGTTCTTTCTCATTAAAAGCAAAAATATTAACAAAACTATTGGTGGTTCTTACTGTTCCCGCCTACTCCTTGCTTTCTTTGAGGCGTTTGTACAGTCGTCTGCTCACTTGGTAGGTGGCATCTGGAAAGGTATTTGGGTGTAGTGACGGTGTGATAAATACTTCATGAGGTGATGCGGGAGCAGAAATTGTCTTCTCACGAGATTCTCTCTGGAAGTCACGTGCAGTGGCCGGTACATTGTAGATCCTTAGAGAAATCGTTTCCGATCCTTCTAGGATCTTTTCCTAGAAAAGGAGAATGGAAGGTTTCATTTTGGCTTGCATCTAAAAGGCTGACACAGAAGTCAACATCGGCTTTTGTTTCCGTTTATCAGCAAGCATGGTCAAGAACACTTAAAGGTGTGGTTAGGTTTGTTTTTCACATTTGTAACATTAATTTATGACTGAGTTTCACTCAGCCCCGTAAACTAAAATACTGTGCAAACTCTAGCAGCGTGTCTTCTATAACTCGGATGTTAGCATAGCCGATATGTACAAAATAATAAGAATAAGAATAATAAATTGAGTATTTTGTCCTATGTATAACACAAATTAATTTTACACAGAGAAAGATGTTTCTAGAAAAATGAAATGCTGGTAATGCATACTATTTCTTTGTATGAAGAAATAAAATATATTTTACCAACTTGTGGTTACTTTTATGTTTTTTTATTTTATATTTTTAAATATTTATTTTATTGTTTTTGAAAGAAGGTGTGAGAGAGAGGGGGGAGGGTCCAGAGCAGTCTTTTTATAGTTGTACACCATTACTGGTGACCTGGTTTCACTCCACACAGGTGGACGTGGGGGCTGCACGCGGCAGGAACTGAACTGTGGGTCATGTCTTTTATTATGTGTGGCAGGTGGACAAGGAAAGGATATTGTATTCAGTAACTAATCACAGGCACACACACGCCCCACACACAAAGGCATGCTGAGGACAAGTTGATACTTCAGACTGTAGAACGAAGGTCCACTTCAAAATCCAACATATCCGCATGCGTTTGGGGGACATTTCTGTGAGCGACTCAAGGCTACCAGATGGTGAGCGAGCCCCCGGCCCCTTGGAGCAGTAGGCCTCCCCGAGAAGAAGTGCTTGCTGTTACCAGGACTCCAAGAGCACCATGGCCTTTCAAGGCTCTGGGTCCAGCCAGGGCGGGTCCACAGGGGCTACCATGTGTGGAGCATGTGTGACAACAGGCATGGTGTAAGCAGAGCGCTGATGGCCATTTGTACACTGGGCTTCCAAGTAAACCCCCCAAGAGCTTCCCAAAAGAAGCTGCCAAGCAGATGGTGGCTCGCTGCTCACCACCCACAGTTCACCGGGCTGCTGGGGGCATCCGCTGCTATAAAGGGCACCCCCCAGGCAGCATGTGGAGTGAAGCCAGCAATGCAGCCCTTGGGGGGCAGGGTGGGATTCCAGGGGGTTCAGGGGGTGGTTTTCACAATGTTAAAGCCGTTTTGTTTCTTTGCACCACGGCTGCTCATGGGGCTGGTCAGAGACCCAGGGTGTCAGCCATGTGGAGCCCAGGCCCGGATTTGACGGAACCAATCCTGTCTCAGATCTGGCCCATTGGGGGTGGGTTCAACATAGAAAAGATGGCACCCTGCTGTCGGCTACAGGTGAGGCAGGCTCCACACTGGGACAAGGGTCCTTCCCAGCCTTCACCCCAGAACCACACAACTCAGTCCTCCACCAGAGACCAGGTGAGTGCAAGCAAGTGAGTCTGTGTGTGAGGCCTTTAAGAGGCGTCTCGCTTTCCTTATGCCTCCGGCTCACCAGGATGGAGATATTTCTTGCTGATTTTCACTGCCAGGTGTTGTGGAAACTTCTTTTTCTGATGCAGGACCCCTCCCTGTTCTGGAGGGACCTCCATCCCTCCAGGTGTTAAACACTATCCATGGGTTTGGGGTCAGTTCGTTTCCAGTCTCTGCCCCTCCTACCGGTCCAGACATGGCCTCTTCTTTATATCCTTAGTTATAGGGGTTCGGTTACACTCATCTTCAGATGACTTTTGAGGTTGACTGTTCTATAACTTATTTGTCATTTCGATGTGATCCTGGGAGGCAGTAGGCAAGGTGTTTACTTAATCCACCATCTTGGGCCTCCTTTCCTCTTAACACAAATTACTTTTTTCACATCATGAATTTTATTTTAAAATATTGCTACATCTTCTCAAAAAAGGATACATTTAGGCAAGTAACGATTCTCGGTATTTGTTCATGCAGGGCTCATTTTTTAATTGTAAATACGTTGTTTTTTTTCCTTGAAAAAAATTTTTATTAATTGTTACATTTTGGGAGGTGACATTGGTTGGTAACGATTACGTAGGTTCCAGGTGTACAATTCTGCTTTGTGTCATCTATGTGTTGCATTGTGTGCTCACCACTCAGTGTCAGTTTTTTCCCATTGCCGTGTATTTGATGCCCCCTTCCCACCTCCCCACTCCTCTCCCTAAAAAAATTTAAAGTAAGCAATATAGTTTTATTAACTGTAGGCACCATGGTGTATAGTAGGCCTCTAAGACTAAATCATTTTGTACAATTGAAACTTTATTTAAAACAGAATATCTTTTATCTGGCCATACAAGAAGGCAATTATAAAAATATACAATAAAAAACAAAGCAATACTAGTGATTTCCAGCTAGATATAGTAGACTCTCAATAAACTGGATCCCATAGGGGTTGGTAAGTGCCAGATAAATGTAGTTTCTGGTTGCTTGAGAGTCACTATTGAAAACTGGCCTAACGAACTACAATACCATACCATACCATAAACTCTGTATGGCCTTGATATTAATATTGAACTACAGTCATTAAAAGCAAGTTAAGACAAATAAAGAAACACAATGTAACATGGTTTTATTAGGCAAACAGCTTTGTGAATGCAGTGTGCAATTTTACTTAAATGGCAGTCAATAAAGTTTTCAACTTAATGAACTTCACTAACATAATTCTTTAAACGTCAAGTAACTTATAAACACACAAACACTTAAAACTCTCACAGTAGAGGTAGAGAGGTTACTGCGTAGACATTGCATCGGGGCCATCAGGATCTGAGGGTGTAGCTAGGATGGGGTCAGGGGAAGTGGAGGTGGGTGGTTTGGGATCCACATCAGTAGATGAGGCTGAACTGGCGACCTTGTGTGCCGCTTTCTTGAACAATGAACAGATTTCAGCGTGCTCTGAGGCCCTACGCCTCTCACGCCAAGCCAGGTTATGCATGATGTGCTGTTTCACGCCAAGTCTAAACTTACGGCTAGAAATCGATTTTATTTTAATTTTAACTGAAAGTAGTATTCGATTCCAGGCCGGTGGTTTGAGAGGGCTGGTTGCTTGAGTTCCAGTTAATGGAGAGTCTGCTATGTGTCTCAGGTTACATTAGCCACCTGCTGTGCCCGGCAGAGGTCACTCCATTGGGAGCCCAGCCCTGACCTGACATCGGCATCTTGCCATGACGGATGGAAGCGGCCGGAGAGGAAATAGCTTGCCCCGTACTTTTTGGTGTTGAGCCCACCCATGTGCAAAATGGGAGCAAGCCCCCCCTCGGTCATTTCTGGTAGCCCTGTGTGTTTTCATATACACGGGGGAAACACTGATCACACTCAGAAAACACCTCGGGGAGAGACACCCGGCTGCTCATGAGCCTAGCATTTTGGGAAGGGCTGTGAAGGGCAAGTGGAAACAGGTCCTTGTTAACACTGGGTCTTCAAAGTCCAGTATTACGTAGAGGCCGTTCCTTCAGACCCAGGATGTGCTGCTGGGGGAAGCCTGTGTGGGCCTTGAACACTGACCTGACATTGCTTCCCACCAGCTCGATGCTTTTCCTGCCGACAGGCAATACAACAAAACTAACATTTACTTGTTAATCCGATGGCACAGTGTAGAGCAATCGTTCTAGAGCTTGGCCCAGTAAGCAAAGAGCCCGGGAGAGGTCTCAACAATGCTGATGCCTCAACACACCGCAGAGTGGTTACGTTAGACTCACTAGGGGGTGAGGCCCCAACATCGGTGTATTTAAAAAGCTCCCCAAGGGCGAACCTGGAAGGCATTATCCTAAGTGAGATGAATCAGACAGAGAAAGACAAATACTGTATGATCTCATTTATATGGGAAAGCTAAAGAGAAGACAGACTCTAAGACACAGAGAATGGAGCACTACCTGCCCGGGGCTACAGATACTGGTCAAAGGCACAAAATTCCAGCTATAAGATGAACAAGGTTGCAGATATAATATCCAACGTGGTGATTCTAGCTAATAACACTGCATCATGAATTTGAATGTTGCTAAGAGAGCAGACTTTAAATACTCTTCACACACACACACAAGACACAGTAATTATTTTTCTAAGATTTATTTTATTGTTTTGACAGAGAGAGACAGAGAGAAGGGGGAGGGCCCAGAGCCGTCTCCATAGTCGTAGGTCATCAGTTGATGACATGGTTTTGTTCCACACAGGTGGGCGGGGGCTGCGCAGGGCGGGAACTGGGCTGGGGGCCTCCCGCATGGGAGACACACCGCCTCAAGCCAGGGGCCAAACCAGGGGCTTCCCACATGGGAAGCTTGCCCTGTTGAGAACCAAACTGGGGAGCCTCCCACATGGGGAGCACAGCCCAGTTCAGCATATGGGTCCGCACAGAGCAGGGCCGGGACTCGATCCTTGGACCCCGGGGCTGCAAGGCAAGCACTTAACCCACTGAGCCATCCCGGCTTCCCCAAGAAATGGTTATTTATGTGAGGGGATGAAGGTGGTAGCTTATGGCATGGTGGCCCTCATCCTGTGATTCCTCGTGTCTCCAATCAACACACTGCACACCTTAAACGTGTACAGTGTTACGGGTCCGTGGCATCCATCGAGCTGGAAGAAAAGTAAAAGGACAAGATAAATGAAAAGCTCCCCAAGCGACTGTGACATGTAATGAAGACTGGGAGCCGTGGCTCTCCGAGTGGTTTCTGGGCCGCATCCGCAGCCCCTGCGGGGGAGATAAGCCATGCATGTTCCCAGGCCCCGCCTCGGACCCAGCGAATCAGAAACTCAGGGTTTTCCAAGGGTCCCGGCTGATGGGGATCCAAGCTCAAGTCTGAGAGCCACTTTCTTCTGGACCATGCTCTTCCCCAATGAAGTCAATTGCTAAGCACTTACTCCTGCTCCCTCGGGGTGTCCTTTGAGGGGACCCCTGCATGGTTGAGCCCACAGCTTTTCAAACAGTGACCCTGTGTGCCCGGCTCCTCTCGCTCCACTGGACCCTCTTCCATCAGACAACCCTCTCAAGCTGTCCAGCCCGTAATGTGTTTCCAAAACTGCCAGACGGCAACAGCTTGTGTATCGTAGGGATTTGCTTTTCTATTGTTCAGTGTCTGGGATGAAAAATGACCTAGGTTCCAGGTGTACAACTCTACACCACATTGTCTGTGTGTTGCGCTGTGTGCTCACCACCCAGAGTCAGTTCTGCTTCCGTCACCATAGATTTGATGCCCCCTCCCTCCTCCAATACCCCCTCCCCCCTGACCCTCAGGTAACCACTAAACTATTGACCGTGTCCATGAGATTTTTGTGTCTTTGTTACTTTCAGTTTTGTATTCCACCTATGAGTGAGCTCATGTCTCTTGGATTTTTCTGTCTGGTTTATTTCACTTCAGCGTGATGGTCTCAAGGTCCCTCCATGTTGTCGCAAATGGCAGGATTTCATCTTTTCTTATCGCTGAGTAGTATTCCGTTGCATAAATGTACCACAACTTCTTTACCCAGTCATTTATCAAAGGACACTGTGGTTGTTTCCATGACTTGGCCACCGTGAGCAGTGCTGCGGTAAATGTTGGGGTGCATACACCTTTGTGGATTAAAGTTTTCAAGTTTTGGGGGTAGATGCCCAGAAGGGAGATTGCCGGCTCATAGGGTAGCTCCATTCCTAGTTTTTTGAGGAATCTCCATACAGCCTTCCATAGTGGTTGTACCAGTTTACATTCCCACCAGCAGTGTATGAGGGTTCCTTTTTGTCCACAGCGTCTCCAGCACTTGTTATCCCTTGTCTTGTTGATTGTAGCCATTCTAACAGGTGTGAGATGGGATCTCATTGTGGTTTTTATTTGTATTTTATAAGGAATTTTTTAAAAGAGCTAAAATTCTTTAAATCCCCCATTTTACCTTACCTTCTAGACTCAAACTTTAACAATATATTTCCAGCACTTCACATAGGAGTGATGGTTTTTTTTTCTTCCCCTTCCCAGCTGAGTGCATAATTGACTTCCTAATGGCCACTGATGGGTCATTAAAAGTTAGAGACCTCCTGACCATCCTGTCAACTATAATAAGCTCATCTAAACCTACAGTCCCCATCACTAGCCTGTTTGTTTGTTTGTTTTTCCACTCTCATTTTTTGTATTACTAGGTGTGAAAGGTGATCAAACGGCTATGTTATCACACTGAGTCTGCCGTAGTCACATATCCGTTAATGCGCTTTTCATCTGAGAGCTTGAGATGTGCTTGTTCTCTCTTTTTTTAACGGTCTGTTTGGGTGTGAACTGCAAGTAGCGTAAGGACCTCAGTGCATAGTTTCCTGAGAAAGGTGAGTATCAGGCATTGAGGATCCTGCCCCTGCCTGTGTCTCCAGGGCCAGTGTATCAACAGCTGCTTCACGTCTTCACTTGTAGCCTCTCAGCGTCTCTGTTGCTGTGTTAAAGCTGTTACAAAGGACACTCTAGTTGTTTCCATGATCCTCAATGCCTAATACTCACCTTTCTCAGGAAACTATGCACTGAGGTCCTTAAGCTACTTGCAATCACACGCGAGTCCTGACCTGAAGACATGCAGGCCCTGCGGGCTTTCTCTCCATAGACGTAGCAAGACAAGAGCTAGCAGTGGATACCAAGCCCCGTGTGGAAGTAAACACCGGGCTTCTTGGGAATGGGAGCTGTCTGATGGGAAGGATGTTTCGAGAAGTTGATTTCGGATCTGATGTCCCATATGACCTGGAGCAAGAGGAGGCTGAACTCAGAGATGGGTGGCTTCAGTCAACATTCATTGAGCGCCTATAGTCACTAAGAACACAACCCTAAGCAAAGCACGTTTCGAATGCAGGGCAGCCCCAATGCAGGGCCACCAGGGTCAGGGCGAGAGGCCGTGGGAAACTGGGACAAGGGTACCTAACTCGATTTGGGGCAGGAGAGGCTAAGGGTAGAGTCACCCCTACAAATCTAGGAGGATACACCGAGGTGATGGGGTGGAGGGGTGGCCGGAGGCAGATGCAGGGCATCCCGTGCAGAGGTGTAGAATGTAAGTATAGGCCTTTGAGGACTGCCACCAGTCCATGTGGTCATAGCATGGGGGGAGGGGAGAGGTTGGTTCCAGAGCGACAGGCAGAAGAGTATACTGGAGGCAGGGTCTTGGTCCCAACAACACGCTGACTCCTCCTGGACTAATTTTGTCCATAGACGTGCTCAGTGGGACCCCACAGAGTTCGGACATTAGGAACAACATCCCGATTGTGACTATTGAAGCAGGTGGAGATCTGTCACAGGGCTGTTCTCAGACTTGTCATCACCAGACCAGCAAGGGAGCGAGGCTCCGAAAGGTGAAGGAACTACCTGAAGTGGGTCCAGTTTCAGACGCCTCAGGGGCTGTTACCATCTTTTCGTTTTGTGTGGTGTTCTGTGAACGGGCTGCCCCGTCTCAGAGGCGAGAAACGTCTCTATGTCCTTGGAAGAATAAATTTTGACCTGAAGAGTCTGTAAAATCCAGTTCTTTATCATCGAGATCACCTCCAGTCCCTCCGCTGGTGAAATAACATTTCAAAACGTCGTCAAAGAAAGTGGCCTGGAAGTGTAATGATTGATTTGGGGGGGTGGGGGCAGGGATCTGACAGCCCTCGTACTTAGCTGAGAATTTATGAATCCAAAGCTGTAAAACTGAACCCCAGAAAGTTATTTTAAGGACTACTGTTTCCACCTAATTAAGAACTGTCGTGCCAGCATGATTCATTTACAGCTATCATTCATGTAGAGAACAGAAGCGTCCAAGTCTTTAAGAAAATGGTAATGACTCTTCTGCATTAACGCAATCACAGGGCTTTTAAAAAATATTATCTTTTCTCTTCTGGTGAAGAAATGAATGTCTACTTATGATATAAAATTTAGAAACTTTTAGATACACATAACGAGAGCCCAGAAATCACTTGACTCCTGCCATCTGCAGATAATCACGATGAACTCTTATAATATTTTTTTATTTTCTTCGGTGCACAGGTGTATATAAATTTGTGTGTGTGTGTTGTAAAAACTGAGTAAATATACGGTAGCCTCTCAGTTAACCGGCAGGCAAGGGTTGAGGGGCTCCGGGGTTGAATTGGGGGTGCAGTGGACCACTCTGCAGCGTTTCCATGGGTGTTTAGAATGTGGATGGGTGTTTGATCTTCCTCCTCGTAGGTACAGGCAGCAGGAAGACCCCTTCCCCTAACGACTCTCAGGGGTGTGCACTGTTACAGTCTGTGCAGCAGTCAGGGGGATGTTGGGCTGAATGTTATGTCTGATCTCTGCCCCCTCTCCCCGTAAATGGTTGTAAAAATGGAGGAGCGTGTGGGCAAGGGATTATTGTGACCTTCGTTACTTTTGAGTCTTGCGAAAGGAATCAGTGTCCCAACACCTGTTGACATTAGGCCATATAAGCACTGATCCCAGCGTCGCCAGCTTGCCCAGCAGTTCCCAGATGTTGAAAGGAACCAGCATGAGAATCCAGGAGGCTCAAGAAGAGTGTAGTTTCCTAATGATGTGTCACAGGCCAAAGATGAGCTCTTTGCTTTCTACCCCAAGGTTAGTTTGACCCATGACCTTTATTGGCCCAGAAAGGAGGGAGTTTGAAGATAACATGGTGGCTACGGAAGCCCTTTTGAAAATGGTGGTGTTCTTCCTGGAGGAAATGAGTATTTCCAGGACCGGGAACGCAGGGCCACAGTGCAAAGCCTGGATTTGGGGGAGGACCTATGTTATGATATTCAGCGATGTGAACAGCGTCCAATTGTGTTATGAAAATCAGGAGCTGCGGGGTGGTCCTCAAATTTGGTTTTATTGGTTCCTCTCACGGGCTTGTTTATACTAACAATGCCACAGTCCTTAAGAGGAAAGGCTGGCTACACACCGTGAAGCCCAGGCCAGCTCCAGTGAGACCTTATTCCCTCGTCCACCTCAGTGGTTTTTAACCCCCATCCGCGGACAGGGTCCAGTCCACCGGGAATTTCCTACCGGCCTGTGACAAAGCTGAGATCACACTAAAGTCCATTTATTCTTCTCTTACAAATATATCCTGAGCATATGAAAATACTTCACACGAAATATGAAATGTGCAAGTGATACACATATTAGATATAAGGAATAAATATCATATATACTATCTCTATATAGGGATGACCATTTATATCCTCACTGAGAACATTTTTGAAGACCTACTATGCACCCCAGAACATGAATGCCTTCAGGAGGAATTTGCTTTTGTTTTCTAAGAAAAGGTGTTCAGACTGTTTTTAAAACTCCCGAGAAGACCACACTGGCGTGAGGACGTGTGTTTCCTCAAAGAACGGCTCTTTCATGAATTAAAGGCCGCCTGGCGACAGCAGAAGCGTGACCCTCAGTGTCTTGGGGAGCAATTGCTCTCAGAAGTCCATGGGAGAGAGGACGGGAGGCCTTGAACCCCTTGCTTTTCTTGTTTATTTGCCCAGTTCTATCAGGGCAACCCCGCTGGAATCGATTAGGTCCAACAGCTGACCCATGCAAGTTAAACAAGTTACTTGCTAACAATAAATAAATAAATACAAGCGACCTTCTTAACTTTTTAACCACTCAGTTGGCCCAACGGAAATCTCTCTTCCTCTCCCTCTCGTTCTGTTTGTGTGGTGTCCCCAGCCCCGTTGGGGCGGCCGGGGACAGAGGGGTGACAAGGCCAGAAGAGCAGATAACACTTGAAGTTTGAGCCCACGAAGGAGTCAGAGGCCAGGAAAGCAAACAGAGATCAAGGGACTCAGAGAACGAGGGCAAAGAGTGTGCAAATCCTGGGTCACCGAGACAGTGGCTGTGTAAGGCGACGGTAGAGGCAGGTGGGGTAGATGCCACTCTGCCAGGAGGCTGCTGCTAGGGGGGCAGCACCCGGCGGAGCTTTCTCCCCTCTCACCCTGGGGGCCCCAACCCTCCTGGGGGCCCCGTGGGCACTGACAGCCAGAAGTAGGTGACAGGTACGAGTGGGAGGCAGAGTGAACACAGACCTCCGGCTGAGGCGGGGGGTGGGCACGGGTGTGACTCTGGGAAGGAGCGAGCTGTCCTGCTTCTTGTCTGGGCCACGCTGTGCGATTTTGCTTTTCAGTTATGTACATTTCGGGTGCACAGCATTCGAATCCAGTGTCTGTAGGGATCACCGCCCCCCCGAAGGTCTAGCTACTGTCCATCATCATATGCCTGACACCCCCTCCCACCCTTTCCTCCCACGCCCCGTCTCCTTGCCCTCTGCTGCTCACCATTCTGCTCTCTGCATCTGTGCATTGGTTTTTGCTTTATTGTGTTTGTTCTTTTTTTTTTTTTAATTTTTTTTTTATTGTTTTTGACACAGAGAGAGGGAGAGAGAGAGAGAGAGAGGGAGAGATACAGAGACAGAGAGAGAACTGAACTGGGGGCACTCCTCAGTTCAGCACATGGGTCCACATGGGCCGGGGCCGGGATTCGATCCTCAGTCCCCGGGGCTGCAAAGTGAGCGCTTAACCCACCGAGCCATCCCGGCTTCCCCATTGTTCTTTTTTTTTAAGATTTCACGTGTGAGGTGATTATACAGGATTTGTGTTTCGGCTTCTGATTTATTTCACTTAGCATTAGACCTTCAAGGTCCATCTGTATTTCCACAAACGGGCAAGGTTTCATTCTTTTTTATGGCTCAGTAATATTCTAGTGTGTGTGTGTGTGTGAGAGAGAGAGAGAGAGAGAGAGGGAGAGAGAGAGCGAGCTGTCTGGAACAAATCCAGCCATTGTCAATATAATGAGAGCAGTTACATGGCTGGATACTTTCCAGACAGCCCTTGTGTATACGTACGCGAATCCATTCCTAGGTGTATGTGTATGTGTATGCATTGGTATGTAGTGTGTATGTGCCATCTAGTGTGTCATACCCCACTTTGTACACACGTGCATGCCCACCTCTGTCTCCTCATCCACTGCCTGACACTATGGTCGTGCCCATGTCTTGTCTGTCGTAAATGCTGCTGCAGTAGAGAGAGAGGTTGTACCTCTAGTGCTGACTTAGCGTTTTTGTCATCTTTGGATAAATCCCCAGACGTGGAATAGCTAGATCACAAGGCTGCCCTATTTTTTGTTTGTAGGAACGTCTGCACTGTTTTCCGTAGAGGCTGTGTCGATGCACGTTCCCACCAGCAGTGCACAAGGCTCCCCTGTCGCCACACCCTCGCCAGCACGGATTCCAGGCGTGAGGTGACGGCTCGTTGGGGTTTTCATCGGCACGTCTCTGATGCTCAGTGACGGTGAGCATCTCTTCGCGTGTCTGTTGGCCATGAGCACGTCCCCTTTGGAGAAATGCTTACTAACGCATTTGTGAATGGGGCTGTTTGTTTGCGGTGTTGTTGCTGAGTGCACAGGTTCTTCGTACGTTTGGGAAATTAAGCTCTTCTCGGACGTGTGGTTTGCCGATCTCGTCTCCCACTCAGTGGGCTGGCTTTTTGTGTGGACCAGGCTGCGTTGTGTTTCAGGAGCACTTTGGTTCCTCCGCAGGGAAGGAGCAGGGTGCGGGGACTGTCATTCTGCAGATGCTTATTGAGCACTGATTATGTGCAAAGCCAGGGATTCTTCTGGTCCTCAGCTTGTGAGAGGCTATCCATCCATCAAGAAGCCAGGAACTGACCAAGGAAAAGAATTAAGTCATTGGAGACTCAACTTTTGACGTGTGCTTCTTTGCATCCAGTCCTAGCCCGGGTCTCCTGGAAGGACAAGTTTTTGTGCAGGTCGGCTATTTTGGAGGTGACCCTAAGGAACACTCGAAGGGAAGTGGGAAATCGAGGTGTGGAAGGGGGCAGGGAAGGGTGGGTTGTTGAGCAGATTACCATGATGGGCCACTAGGCTCAGGGTCTCTGGGGACCCCTGCGGGCCTGTATAGAGCAAACTCCAGCGTTATCCCTCCTGAGAGGAAGGGGAGATGAGCTGTTTATCTTTCCCGTCATCAGTGGAGGGTTTTCCCAGAAGGCATTATGTCCCCGGCTGGCCCTCTCTCTGGTGAAGTGCGCTCTGAGCGGCTAGACAGAAGAGAAAGGCAAGGACTTAGGGTGTGGACCATGGACGCCCTTCCAGTCGATGGATGCTCATGGCGGTGGTGGGGGCTACGGGGCAAGGTCTAGCTCCAAGGGGACATCGAAGAAAAGGTAAGAGGGTGGGCTCAGTCATTAAGAAAACTCAAGACATGCCAAGTTAGCTGAGCAGGTGGAGTGCTTGCCTTGCAGCCATGAGGTCCAGGGGTCAAGTCTCCACCCTGGTTCATGCAAACCCATGTGCTGAACGGCAACACAACTGGTCACCCCTGGGGTGGCAGCAAAGGTTCTCACCTCCCATGGGGGAGGCCCCCACTTTGGTTCCCACCCTGCATGGCCCCACATCCCCCTGTGTGGAAGGAAACCATGTCACAACTCATTGTACAACTATGGAGACTGTTCTGGACCCTCCTCCCTTCTCTCTCTCTCTCTCTCTCTCTCTCTCTCTCTCTCTCTCTCTTTCTCACACACACACTTTCTCTTAAACAATAAATCAGAAGAAAGAAAGGAAGGAAGGAAGGAAGGAAGGAAGGAAGGAGAAAGAAAGAAAGTTAAAAGGAAGAAAGAAAGAAGAAAGTTGAAAGAAAGAAAGAAAGAAAGAAAGAAAGAAAAAAAAAAAAGAAAGAAAGAAAGAAAGAAAATTCAACACTCCACTTGGAAAGGGCTCTCAGGCTTCAGCCAGGAAAGTCCTCACTCCCTGACCTCTTATTGATCATTCCATCAATTTCATTGATCGAAAGAGACGAGAATGCTCTTCCCCCATCAGCTGGGCCTCTACCCTTTTCATCTGTTTGGTGGTTTTCATCGTAAACCCCAGGAATGGGTCTCACAGTCAGGAGTTCATTTTTGTTTGTTTGTTTGTTTTATTTTCATTAATCATTCCCTTGTATGAAGCCAGGATTCTAATTCAATGCAATGTGACTCACACCAGCTTCCAAGCAGTCAAAGTCTGGACGAAGAGATCAAGGCGAGAACGCAGGGAACCTCATGAACTGCTTGGCCAGCCCGTAACGCAGGAGATAACAGCCTCCTGACCATTCTGATTTATGTTTCACATCATCATCTGTCACCTTCATTTGTCACATTTCTTTTCAACTCACCCGAGGACACATTCTTCCAGAAGCTCTATGACGTGCAGTTAGTTGTTTGACAGCGGTGTTGGCAAGTGGTTGGCAAGAAAGTCGGATCTGTATGTGTGACAGGTGGCAAGACATAGCAGGATGGTCAACAGGTGTGTCTAAGAGGGGACCCGGGATGAGAGAGAATCCTTCTGCCAATTTCCCTTAAAATTCAGCGCCGATTCACCTGGAAACCGAGCAGTCCTCCCTTCTTACCCCGTGGGGTACATTTCCAACACGGAGTGGGGAGGGAAGTGTCATTCTACACATGCTTATTGAGCACTTAGTATGTACAAAGCCAGTCATTCTTTTGGTCTCAGAACCCTCTTTGTACTCTTGACAATCACTGACAACCACACGATGCTTGTATTTGTATGGATCATATCCATGGCAATGTATCATACTATAAATGAAAACAAAACTGTTACATACTTCATTAAAAATAGCAATAATGAAGCCCTTACACCTTAACACAAGTGACATATTTTTATTATCTTTTCCAAAACAAAGTAATATACAGTGGAAGAGTGGCATGTCTGAGTTTTTGCAAATCTCCTTTAAGTCCAGCTTGATAGAAGACAGTTGGATTTTCATATCTGCTCTGCCTTCACTTTGTTGTAATATGTTGTTTTGATTGAAGGAAATCTAATTTCATACAGACATATGTTTGGAAAAGAACGAAATATTTTAATAGCCTTTCAGATAATTGTGGATATGTGTGTGTGTGTGTGTGTGTGTGTGTGTCCCAAACTTGACAAGTAATAGTTTTATTTTCTGTTTTCTTATTTTCTCTTTTCTTTTCTTTTCTTCTTTTTTTTTCTCTTTTCTTTTCTTTCTTTTCTTTCTTCTGTTCTTCTTCTTTCTGTTCCATTCCTTTCCTCTTTCTTTTTCATTTATTCCCTTCCCTTTCCTCTTCTTTCTTTTTACCATTTTAACCATTTTTCAGCCTACAGGTCAGTAACATCCAGAATATTCACATTGTTGTGCAACCATCACCACCATCCCTTTATAGGATTCTTTTCATCTTGTGAAACTGTAACTCTGTACCTTTTACACACTAACTTCTCATGATTCTCCTTCCTCCCAGCTAGAGGCAGCCACCGCTCCTCTGTCTGTTCCTGTCAGTTTGACTTTAGATACTTCCTAGAAGTGGAATCTTCCAGTATTCTCCCTTTTGTGTCTGGCTTATGTCACTCAGCATATATCCTCACCATTCACCCCTATGTGGCATGGGCCAGAATTTTCTTTCTTTTTAAAGCTGAATAATAAATATTCCATCGTATGTCACACTTTGTTTATCCATCCACCCATGAGTGGACAGCTGGTTTGCTTCCACTTGTTAACTATTGTGAGTAACGCTGCTATGAACATGGGTGTGTTAGTGATCTGTTTGAGTCCCTGCCTTCGATTCTTTTGGGTATTTGCCCAGATGTGAAATTGCGACATTGTATAGTAATTCTATTTGTGATTTTTTTGAGGAACTATCATACTATTTAGTAGTATTTGTTTCTTAAAAGTTGGTTACAGTGTGGAATCTAAAAGAATTGCCAACGACATTTTTGTGATCCATTGTATTAAGATTTATTAGTCTATCTTTCAGTCTGAATGGATCTTCAGCCCATGCATAATTCTCAAAGTGGTATGCATGGGTTGTTTAGAAAATATTGGTTCAGTGAGTTTTGAATATCTTCCAAATATTGATTCATTTTTAACACAATATAAAACAATCACATTCATTAATATCACTGTTGATATCATCAGAAAAGTCTTTAAAGAATTTCAAGGCCATCAAGTTCATGGTGACGGATATGTTTCCTAAAATTTTAATCTCCCCTAGAAAGCTTAGAGTTTTATCACCACCAACCAACACTGTCCATTGTTTTTCTTGAAGTGACAGGCTCATTTTGTTCACTTTCAAGAACACCGAGTCTGGGTCACGATAGCTTACCATTTTTCAAATACTGGTAATAATAATATTCCATGGGGTTCCAGGGACGAAAACTCTTTTACGTGTGTAATTGAAGGCACTGACCAAGCATAATCCTTTTTCTCTGAGACAACAGTCGTCCTTTGGTATGTTCCAGGAGTCCTTTCCATTTTTGTTCCACAGAATATTAGAAACACAAGTACCCAAGGATCAGTCTGGATTTAACAAAATGAATCCTTGTTACTGTTTCATCAAGGTCATTCTTTAGTGACACCACATTGTTTTATTGCCTGTGTGTTGAGAGTGAAAAATGGAATGTCTACTAGTTGAGTTTGGCTGCTGCCTCTAGTTGTGCTATGGTGCCAGCAGGTTCACCCCCTGTTGGTTTTGCACCATCAGTGCAAATATGACCACAGTGAAAAAGGCAAATAACAGCTTAGTATCCTTTGAGAATAGCTTGGGTTTCACAGACTTCCTGATGGTCATCTGTGGGACACCCCAGTTTGTGGCTGAAAATCCAAATACAGGCTAAACACATATGTGTAGTATGTACCTTCTTCATGTGCTTAAAATGTCTTATTGTTGTTCTTCAAGAAAATCAGGGAGAGAGCAAGATGGCGGCATGAGAGGAGAACCCAGGCACCTACCTGGGAAGGGACTTACGAACAAAAAGGAACCCACAGGGGAAACCCTGAGAAGCACCCTCAACTGAGAGAACCACACAACGCAGAACAACACACAAAGGTTAGAGGAAAAAGGGGAGAGAGGGAGAGGGAGGGAGAAGGAGCAGTTTGGGGACAGGAACGGAGCGCGGAGCGCGGCCCGGGGCTGGCAAAAACAAAGGGGTATTGGGGGACTACAGCCAAAGTGGAGCTAGACCCAGGGCGGGCTGGAAGCCGAGACCTAGGGAGCGTGGAAGCCCCACAGGAATGTGGACAATTTAACATCCCAACTCAAGGGGCGACACGTGGTGCCCTAATCAGATCACAGAGCCTAAAGTGGAACAGGGACTGTGGAGCAGGGCGGCGGCACTTCCCGGCGGGCGGGGTGAGAGCAGGGCACCAGCCCGCAGCAGCTCAGCACCCCTGATTCACAGAGGAGACACAGCTGAGCTCCAAAGGTTGTCTGTGAGGGAGCACCTTTTGAAGACAGGGCTCTTGGAGTGAGG
>PVKE010030021.1:0-19876 GCA_004027555.1 Craseonycteris thonglongyai
ATGTACAGCTAGGAAACCATACATTTTAATTAAAAGCAGGTGGGCAAGATTGTGATAGAAGGCAATTACCCCTTTAACTCTCATCTTCTCTACTCTGATGGTATTTAATTTTGAGCTTCACAGGCAGAAATCATTAATAGCTTATCTCCCTCACTTCTGAGTATAAAGGAAGTAACCTGATAAAAATTTAAATTTGTGGTAGGCTAATTATAGTAACTAAGTATGGGATTGGTAATTAAAATCCACGCACTAGAATAAATATATAAAAATGTAATTGCAAATGGGGGTTACTACATTGAAAAGAAATCTATCCATCTAGAACATAATATTATCACAAGAAAGTAATAAAATATAACTGATTTTTTTGACAGAGACAGAGAGAGAGAGAGAGAGAGACAGAGAGACAGAGAGAAGGGGGAGGGCAGTCTTTATAGTTGTACACCAGAGACTGATAGAAGACAATTGTACATCATCAGTTTTTGACATGGTGTCATTCCACACAGGTGGACAGGGTCCATGCAGGGCATGAACTGGGCTGGAGGCCTCCTGCATGGGAGACATGCCCCCCTTGATCCAGGGGCCCAACCAGGGGGCAAGAACCAAACTGGGGAAAAAAAAAAAGAACCAAACTGGAGGCCTCTTGCATGGGAAGCACAACCCACTTCAGCATATGGATCCTCACAGTTTGCAGCCGGGGTTCGATCCTCAGTCCCTGGGGGCTACAAAGCGAGTGCTTAACCAGCTGAGCCATCCCGGCTTCCCTATAATTGATTTATGCTATATTCAATATCTAAATTTGCTTACTTGAGGCATAAATATTGAGTAATAATAAACACATTAATGTTTTCTGTGCAGTGTGAAACACATTTTGATATTGGCTATTAAAAAAGTCATTTATCAGCGTGTTGTATAACATGTCTTCTTGAGGGTGTAATACTAGTATATAATGAGAAAGGCTACAAAGATTTGATCTATGTTAATTTGCCACCTGCATAGTAATGAACATTTTCTAACTTTCTGGCCCACAGATTTAAAAGTGGTGAGCCCTGCTATTAGCTCTATTCTAAGTAAGTGATGGCTATCTCTCTTCAGTGACTTAATTTAAAATTTTCAACCTGCAATACACCAAAAGTACCCACTATACCCATAGGAAATTTTCATAAGTTAGATTAAGTGAAAATAATAAGCAATCCTTTGAACTCAGTGATCACCATATGCCTAATACTCACATAGTCTTCATGGAAATTTGATTTTTCAGGCAAGGAAGGTGAGATTTGGTAAGCATCCATAACTAGCCATGGTTCTAGCACTGGAAGGTAATAGCAAAGAAAAGGAGTAAACTGTAGCCCTTTCGACTCTAGAGCCTGAATTCTCACTATTGTTATTGACATAGAATGCCATCCCCCTATATGGACAGTTTTTTAAATTAACATTTATTTTTCTCATCCTTATAATAAGGTTATAGCCTTCCTGAGAGTGGGACCATATCTTATTCATTTATGTAAAGTAGAGGTGTTGATGTGGGTATTAGAAGGTTATGGCCGAATCGATGTACCTTCTGTGAGTTCAGAAATGTCTGACATATCTAGGTGAATAGGACAGTGGGCCATGACTCATGGGGAATACGTATGAGTGTAAAGGGCCAGAAGACTCTTGGGAAGCTTTTTGTACTCTTACAATAGGAGGATGAGCATTTGCAAGCTTGATCCAAGGATAATGAAATAGCCTATTTTAACACAATAACTCCTCACCTAACAACCTATCTGTTTAACAACCTCTCAGACTTATGGCCAGTTCTCCAGGGCAGGGAATTCCCTTCCTTAGTGTGTGCGAGTCTTGGGAATTCCCTTTCTTAGTCCTTGTCTCATTCCCACAGTTGGTTAGTACTCATTACATGAAGTTTTGCTGTCACTCAAGACTACATACAGTAGACAGTCAGTTAACTGAAACTCAAGCAGTGGGAAAACTTTTTTTTGCCAATTGCTTGAGATTTTGCCAGTTGCTTAAGCATTCTGGTTGCTTGAGTTCCAGTTAATGGAGAGTCTGCTTACATTTATCTGGGATCTACCCATCCCCATGCATGCTGGTTAACTGAGAGTCTACTGTGCTTTCTGTATAAGTGTGATGTCACATGATATCTATTTAAAAATACATACCCTAATGGCTTCAGGACACACCACACGACATTCACCATTATACTCTTCTTTTACTGACCAATTTGCTTAACAACCTAGTTGTAGAAATGGGACTCAGCTGTTAAGTGAGGAGTGTCTGTATGTCAAGGGCTGTTTTACTCAGATTGTTCCTCACTCAGTACTGCTCAAGACTGGCCACCTATCTCTTTCCAGAAAGCTCTGAGGAGAGAGACTTGGAACAAAGTGGAGAGCTATATTATTTGAATGTGAGAAACATGATATAAGGCAATGATGATAGTAATAGTAGTAGTAGTGGTAGTAGTAGTAATCAATTTTCCTCTCTTGTAAAATGGGATATCTTATAGTTTTAATAATAATATGACACATACTAAGCATTTAAATGTTAGCTATAAGTATTTATTAAGTATATTCAATTTGCCAAATATTTCACATTTATTACTTCACATATTCCTCAAAAACATTCTTGAAGAATAGATATTTTTGTTTGTTGTTCTGCTCAGTGAACTAACGCTCAGAGTGGTAAAATAAATTTCTTTTTTATTAAAGACTTATTTTTTATTGGTTTTGAGAGACAGAGAGTGACAGAGAGCAGGGGAAGGGCTCAGAGCAGTTTCCATAGTTGTACATCATCAGTTTTTTTAACCTGGTTTTATTCTACACAGGTGGGTGGGGGCCTCCTTCATAGGAGGCACACCCCCTTGAGCCAGGGGCCAAACCTGGGGGGAAAGGACTGAACTGGGGGTCTCCTGCATGGGAAGCACACCTTGGAATCAGCATATGGGTTCTCATGGGCTAGGTCCAGGATTCCATCCTAGGTCCCTGGGGCTGCAAAGTGAGTGCTCAACCTGCCGAGTCATCCTGGCTTTCTCAAATGTTGAGAGATTAAAAAAAAATCTATCCCTCAAAGTTGTTGTTGGGATAAAATGAGGTAAGAAAAAGATGTATAATTTATAATATTATATCAAATTTAGTAGTGCTTTTTTACCTGTGATCTGTGAGACATTAATTCAACAAATATTTATGTTTTCAGGCATGGTTCTAAGCATATGGGATGGATCACTAAACAAAGCAGACAAAAATCCCTGCTTTGAGGAGCTTAGCTTCTAACGGGAAAATAAGGCTAACAACACTAAGTGGTATTAACAAGTAAGTTATATAGTATTTTGAAGAAAAAGCGCGATGGGGAACGAGGTGGTGAGCAAGTCCAGGGAATGCCAGTGATGGAGGCGGCAGAGTCCACGCAACACAGGCTGGCAGGCCTCACTGTGAAAGTTAGATCTGAGCAAAGGCTCAAAGCGGTGCAGGGAGGAGCCCAGTCAGGGCTGAGACATTTGAGGGGCAGATTCCAGCAAAGGCCTTGAGGAAGCAGTATGGTATGTCACATAACACACAAACAAACAACCCATGCAAGAATAAAAATCCCAAAATAAAACCAAAACCAACAGGGCAGTCACGGTGGCTGGAGAGGGAAGAGGGAATAGTATTAGGACAAGGATCCAGAAGGGTAAGGGAGCTGGGTCACCGCAGGGTGGGGAGGTGGGGGGTTCATAGGAAGGGTTTGAGCTTTTATCCTGAGATATGAGGAGCATGGTGAGTTCTGATCAGAAGAAACATGATCCTACTTATGTTTTAAAGGATCACTCTGGCTGCTGAGTTGGGAATAGGTAGATCTAGACCCTTTCCCAATGACACATAGTAACAGACATCAGTGCGCCAGACATGGTGCAGTGTGTTGGAGTACCACGGTCAGCAAGGTCAATGCCAGCTCCACCAGGGGGAACGCAGAGTCCTCCGGGTGTAGACAGAAGGCCTGGAGCTACCACAGGCTTTGCAGGGGGAGTGTGGGGAAGGGTGGAGACAGCCTTAACGACTGTGGTGAGTTAAATATAGTCCCAGAGGTATCAACATTTTCTGAAAACCAAACCAAACCAAACATATATATCAATATGTTAACAAACACTGAATCTGTTAAGTGACAAATTTTGAATAGTGTCAAATGTGAACAATAGGTCCACTTAAAAGATCACTGATGTTCAATGGATGAGCTGGAAAACTTATGGACTTATGATTGTTGTTAGACAATTATGACATAGAATGAGCTGAAGAATAAAAGTGAAATGTTTCTGATCCCATCTGTGGTACGAAAGCTATAGCATTACAAATCTGCTATTATCATTCACACTTACTCTGCAATTACCTAATTGTGTGGTTTCTACTCTTTCAGTAATCTTATAAGATTTTATCATGAACACTTAACCTGCCTAAGCCATTGAGATAATTATTATGTCTCAATGTAGAGACTTGTGTAACAGCAGAACCATCAGCATTCTGCCCTGGTCGCCTACCTCAGTGGTTTGGAGTTGCTTCATAGACATGTGCCTTCCCCACCGCTGACATATTCTCTCCTTATTCTTTCTTCTATGAAACCTTTATTTTTAGTCACAAGAATAAAGGGCTTCATTAACTATTTTGTTCTTTAGATCTTCCTACTAAATCACCCTCTTCCCACAGACAATTTAGAGCATCTAGTTATAAATAGCCCTTAGGTGTTAGGAAAATATCAGATGATTATAAGATACCACAAATCGAATGACCATGTAACCATGGTCTCTGTAAGTTTGCAATTTTTTGTTTGTTTTGTGTGTTTGTTGCTTTTTGCTTTATATCCCATATATGGATGAAATCCTATGGTTCTTGTTCTTTTCCAACTGATGTATTTCACTTAGCTTGAGGAGAGGGATGATGTCATATTTGTGTTTGTGTCCCCAGCACCTAGCCCAGGACCCTATACATAGCAGATCCTCCATTACCTGATTAGCAAATGACATTAGAAAGTAATACAATCAATAAGTACTAACTCTGTGAGTAGAAGCAGTCATTCTGAACTCAACCACATTATAAAAAGTAGATCTCCTCCCAGATGCGAATGAATCCTAATGAAATGCATAGAGACTATTGCCATTTCTGTCTGTTGACTGTTAAGTGAAATTTAAAAAAAAAAATGATTTTGAGAAAAGAGATACCTAAAATGTCAGGCACATTATTATCTAAGGCTTAGCCAGCTGCCAGCTAATTACCTTAGCTACAGGTTCTAAAGTAAACACAGATGCAGCAGAAGTAATTACCACCAGAAAGCAAAACCACTTCCACTGCAGACTGGGAGCAGCCTTGGCTGGCTCCGTGTAAGAAGCTAATGAAGAGAGGCTGGAGAGAGCCAGAGATGGGGTGGAACAGCGAGGAACTCAGGAAGCTTGATGGGAGGCTGGGAAGGGGCCATGATCTAAGAAAGGAATGTCTTGATGGAAAAATTAATGAGAGGGTCATGGTAGGTTCCCAGCCATATTTCAAGGGCTGCCACGTGAAAGGGGAACTAGGGCTCTCCTGGCTTATCGCAGAGACCACTACACTATCAAACAAAACCAAGATCAAACAACAAAACCAAGCACAATATTTACTGAACATCAGGATAATTGTATAGTGCTTATACTAGCCCAGGGGTGTCTAACCTTTCAGATTCCCTGGGCCACATTGGAATAAGAATTGTCTTGGGTCACACATAAAGTACACTAACACTAATGGTAGTGATGAGCTAAAAAAAAAAAATTGCAAAAAAATCTCATAAGGTTTTCAGAAAGTTTCCAAATTTGTGTTGGGCTGCATTCAAAGTTGTCCTGGGCTCTGTGTGGCTGTGGGTTGGACAAGCTTGTCTTAGTCCCTGCTCAAGTCAGGCACTAGACCCTGATTATACAGACGAGGAGATCAAGGGTGAAGGGTCATGTGGGGAGTAACTAGAGATTCAGATTATTTGCAGCAGAGCCTGTGCTCTGTCCTCTGTTACTTTGGACACCATCCAACACCTGACGGGACTGCCCACAAGAAATGGAGCTTCAAGTCCACACTTGCTTTGGTGGAGTTGCTTACACTTTTGTACGTGTGACAACAATGAGCCTCTGAAACAGGTATTAGATAAAAAGGAACCAAATCCTGCTACAAGGAAGGACTTGTTAAGGCCAGGCATCAGCTGAGCTGGGACTCTGGTTTTAAGTGATTTTTCCAGCTGCACCAAGGGACTTGTTGGCAGGTACTGTGATGGGGTTTTGGAGAGGCCATTCTTACACTAAGAGTAAGGTGACCAGATTTTAACATTGGTAAAGCGGGACACCATTGACCGGGGGGGAGGGGGTTCTTGATTAAAAATTTGGTCTATCTCCCGCTGTTCCCTAGCTCATCGTGCATTCTTTCCAAAATTCGGGACTTTTTAAATGCCACGGGACGTGGGACAAATTGTTAAAAATCGGGACTGTCCCGCCAAAAGTGGGACGTCTGGTCACCTTAAAGAGGGAGGCTGGGTTTGGTAGCAAGCAAACACCGCCAATAGTCTGTGATCCTCAATATCTTACAGCTACCTCCTGTTTTTTTTTAAAGATTTATTTTATTGTTTTTTGACAGAGACAGAGAGAGACAGAGAGAAGGGGGAGGGCCCAGAGCAGTCTCCATGGTTGACAGCATTCATTTTCCATATAGTTTCACTCCACAGGTGGGCTCAGGGCTGCGCAGGGCAGGAACTGGGCCAGGAGCCTCCCACATAGGCCCCAGCAAGACCTGAAGTGGGAGCACTCCCCAGTTCAGCATGTGGGTCCGCCTGAGCCAGAGTTGGGATTCGATCCTTGGTCCCCGGGGCTGCAAAGCGAGCGCTTAACCTGCTGAGCCATCCCAGCTTCCCCTAACTCCAGTTCTATCCACTCATCACACACACAAAATAAGAGAATAAAGGAAGAGTTATTCTAGTGAAGGAGACTATAGCATAACAGTGTCAAATGTAGGTGGGCCTTGAGGTGAAGTAACTGTATGCAGGTATCAGCGGTGGGCCTGTAAAAAAGACAGAGTACAGGTCATGTAAGTTTGTATAAAAAAGTAAACAACAACAATAAAAGGCTAAAAATATATGTAAAAAATGATGTTAAAAATTTTGTGAAAAATGATTCCTGCAAATGGAATGTGAAACAATTTTAGATGGTACAGTATAATTTTCAATAAATTTTTAAGACCATGAAAGTTCTATAGTCTAAGAAATGCTATCTACTATTAATGAATTTTAAGCTAATAAGCATCTTCAGTCAAATATATAAATATATCAATAACTATGGACTTGATAGATTTATAAGTTACACATTATTATATTTATTTGCTTTATTTTAGAGCTATTTTCTATTGCATTGAATTTTTGCAAATAAACTTTAGTAGAAATTTTTTTTTTTTTTGTGATGTCTTGGTAAGAATTTAGGCTTGTTAGAAATGTAGGTTTCAAAACAGCTCAAAATTGTCAACAGGGAAATTGCCTATACAGTGTACCTCTGGGCACCATTGACTTTTTGAGATCAAATAGTCCAGGTGAAGCCCACAGGTTTATTGTCCAGAAATGCACTGATTGGTTACTCTGGAGGTGGGTGGGCTCTGGGAGACTGATGCATAGCCACCAACTATGTGAGACGAATTGGCAAGTTTCTTTGCTATGAGAGGAGAAAGACATTGGAATATTTTTGTAAATTGTTAATGTATTTTTACTTCATTAAAGAAGTTAAGCTACAGATCAAAAATTACAGTACATTCAGAAGGTTGGTATGACCAAAGAAGCAGATATGGAATATTCTCACTCATCATAATTTGTAATTACATAGTTTAGTGTATAATCACATTTAATTTTTGTCTATTTAGATTATTTTACTTGTTGCAGTCTTTCCAATGTCAAGCATATGGACTGACATGGAGTAGTTATTCAATAAACATTTGACAAATGAACAAACCAATGGTTTCATTAAACAATGATGTCATTGTACAATCACCCATCTCTGGGGATTGGAATTCTCTTGAACACTATTCAACACACTCTACCCTGGGTAATATAGGAGATGGATGACGTATGTACTCTCTGGTTCTTTCTGTACTATGATCATTATTACCTCATATTTAGCAAATTATTATTATACAACTATTATTCTACAATTGAGTAAATTATAGGTGTTGTCACATCATTTACTTTCCAGATGTCTGGGATCCCCGAGGCTAGAGGCTGTGTGTTCTTTCTGTATGTTCTGTCCTTTGGTGCTTAGCGACATTGTCACATGCATAATGAATATTTGTTGAGTAAATGGTTGCCTAACTAAGAATATAACCTAGTTCAGGAATTGAAAAGAATCTCCCTACCATTCTGACCTCTTATGCTGTTGCAGACATATCTATTTGATCACAAAACTCTCTTCCATTGAGGTTAGATGGGATCATGTCCTCCTTTCCCACCAAAGCTCCAGACAGTCTGACAAATTTGCTGATAAGTTGAAATCTGTTTCCTATCCCTGTCTTATTTTCTTAGTTGGCCAGCGGGTGGGGAGTGTCACCCATTTAGGAATGTGACGCTGGTTAGATTTAACAATAAACATCTACTATTTACTATTTGTTAGGCTACATGTTGGGGATATGAAAACATTTAAGAATATGCTCTCCACTGTTAAAAAGCTTATTCTATAGTGAGGAAAAAAGATCCTTACCCTCCAAATGATAATGCAGCATGATGTTTGCTGTTATAGAAGCACATACATAAGGTACGGGAACACACGGAAGGTGAAATATATTATCTCAGAGAAGGTGTCCTGGGCCGGTGATAGGGGAAGTTTAAGGAAATATATGAAAAGGAAGTGATAATTGAGCTGCCTTTGAAAAATGAGATGAATCACAAGGGAAAAAGTACTTCAGATAGAAAAGAGCAGGAACAAAGACATCCTATGAATATACATACACTCCATAATATGCACATCAGCACTGCGGTATGTTTGTAGGGTGACCTTGCTTGTAACACATAAATGGGTCTATTCTTGTTGGAATTGCAGCCTCTGGAGAAGATATTTGGGTAGACTTCCCTTCTTGATTTATCTGAGATCATTCCACATACACTACACATGGAACACTGCCTATAATACTGCTGGAAGTGGCTTTATGTGGTTTGCATGGTATGAGTGAGAAAGGTTTTTGTACAAGCTATGGCAAAGCCATCATTCTGTCAGCCAATTAAAAAGCTCCAATTCAATAAAGTGGACAGTTTAATCAACCTGCTGTTTGGCCTCATGTAAATCAGATACCCAAGTAACCACTGAAGGTTCCACTTTTCCACCTGTGGTTTAGGTGGTTCGAGGTCCGAGGCTTATTATACATCGGGGTCTGGTCCCCTTACTCACCTTGATCATATCCTGATTCTGTTCACACTCCCCAGCATCCCCACGTTCTTGGGTCAAGAAGAGTCAAGGGTAAAGGGGAGGGGAGGGAAGAGAAAAGGTGACTTTTACGAGTAGGGCAGCTTAATTAAATACCTAAAGAAGTTCTGGAAGTCACTTTTATACTTAATAGATTCAGAAGCAAACTCCTTTTCTTCCAAAACAAATCTGTTACTCATCCATTTCCGGTCTCTTCCCATTCCTTCTGTCTTCCACACTGGGCAGCTCAGGGATTTCCTTCACTTTGTTTCACTTCCAAAATGTAGCCCAACTCTAACCTTTCTTTTCCACCTCCCATTACTACCTTATTACACCCTCCATTTTACCATTATTTTTATTTATTTTTATTTAAAAAATTTTTTTTTGACGAGAGAGGAGAGAGAGAGAGAGAGAGAGAGAGAGAGAGAGAGAGAGAGAGAGAGAGAGAGAGAGAGAGAAAGAGAGAGATACAGAGACAGAGAGAGAACTGAACTGGGGGAACTCCCCAGTTCAGCATATGGGTCCGCAAGGGCCGGGGCCAGGATTCAATCCTCAGTCCCAGTGCTGCAAAGTGAGCGCTTAACCCACTGAGCCATCCCGGCTCCCCGACCATTATTTTTTTTAAAGATTTATTTTATTGTTTTTGACAGAGGGAGAGAGACAGACAGACAGACAGACAGATAGACAGAGAGAATGGGGAGGGCTCAGAGCAGTCTCCGTGGTTGTATGTTATCAGTTTTTCAACATAGTTTTATTCCACACAGGTGGGTGCAGAGCCCCGCAGGGCAGGAACTGGGCAGGGGAACTCTAGGGAGGCCTGCCCCTGAAAGCTGGGGACCAAATCAGGGGCCTCCTACATGGGAGCTCACACTGGCAGGAACCAAACTGCCCCTCCCCCGCCCCCACCAGGAAGCACACCACAGCTCAGCACGTGGATCTGTAAGGGCCAAGCCAGGGCCAGGACTAGATCTTCGGACCTTGGAACAGCAAAGCGAGTGCTCAGCCCTCTGAGTCATCCTGGCATCCCCCTTACTATTATTTTAAATCTTGTTTACTATCACTATAGCTCTATAACAAGTCTCCTAGCCCCTAGAAAACATGAAGCACCACTGCCAGAGCTATGAGCCAATGAAATGGTGATCCAGGAAAGTCTATGTAAAGCCATAGATTTACAGCCCTGTACAGTCTAGCAAGCCATCCCCAGAGGATCAACTTCAAACTCCTTCATGACAGATATGGATCATAATCTCCCTGAGTGCAGGGCCTGTGACTTTCTTGTTTATCTAGTGCAGTGCTCTTAGTAGGTCATTCATATACATTTTTGAATGAATGAATATGTATAAAGTCTCATGATCTAGTCTGATGAATCTTTTCCCACTCCCTACTTCCCACCACGTACATTAAGCTCCAGCCATACACAACTTCTTATCCTTCTCTAAATATGTTATGTCCTTCCACAGTGCCATGTCTTCCCTGTGACTGAATTTCCCTTTGTTTCTTGTCCATCCAGAAAACTGGTGTTCATTCTTTAAGGCACAGCACAAGTACCTAAATAAAATAAAATAATAAGCCTACTGTACTCCTACTGCGTTACAGTTCCGTCATTCACACAAATCTTTTATTTTATTTTTTTAAAGATTTATTTTTACTGTTTTTTTGACAGAGACAGACAGAAAGAGACAGAGAGAAGGGGGAGGGCCCAGAGCAGTCTCCATGGTTGACATTAGTTTTCCATATAATTTCACTCCACAGGTGGGCGTGGGGCTTGTGCAGGGCAGGAACTGGGCCGGGAGCCTCCCACATAGGCCCTGGCAAGAACTGAACTGGGGACACACCCCAGTTCAGCATATGGGTCTGCGTGGGCTGGGGCCAGGATTCGATCCTCGGTCCCCGGGGCTTCAAAGCGAGCACTTAACCCGCTGAGCCATCCCAGCTTTCCCCATTCACACAAATCTTGTCTATTTTAATAAAATGTTTGCATTTGCTCTTTACATCACCTTTTTACTCTCTGACCCTCTTCTTTCTATTTCACATTCTTTTGAATATTTTATGAAGCAGAAGACTTTAAGAAAGCTGTTTGCCTAACAAGTTCTAGAGGAGACAAATGACCTAGCAAAGGGTCATTTTATCCTTAGTTAGACCAAACCCAGTCGTCATGTGTCTATATAGTTCTGGAACTGAAAAAATCTGAACAAGCTATCCAGAAAGACTTCTCTGTATTAGTACCTAAATACTAATGGGTAGAGAATGCAGCCTCTACCCTGATCCCCTTCCCACTCCTCCACATCGTGTCTTTGCCATTTTCTTCACCCTTGTATTTTCTATGAGAAATTATTACTATTAATATTCCTAAACCTGGGCTATCAGCAATTCTCATCTACCTTTCTCTCATTTTTTTCTCCTTCTCAAATATTTGAAACAGAGCTGTCAGCTGTCAGTGATGAAAAATAAATAGTGAATGCTAGATCAGGAAGTGCGATAAAGAAATACACACATAGACGATAAAACCATCCACCACTAGATGCCAACTCTATTACAGACAATAGAAAATGTCAGGAAAAATATATTGCATTGGACATTGGGGGAACATTGAAATTTTAAAAGATGCATAAATACAGTCATGTATAAGACAATGATGAACTCAGCTGGCCAGGCAGATATGAGCAAACCTTAAGCGCTAACTTTACTGAACGAGAGCAGTAATGCTATCTCTAAATTTCTACTCAGTCAATATGATAGTCAAGAGAGAGGAAGAGAGAAAGAGAGAGAGAGAGAGAGAGAGAGAGAGAGAGAGAGAGAGAGAGAGAGAGAGAGGAGATTCAGTGATTTTGTGTCCCTGGAGCTAACGTGTATTCAGGAAGGTATTTAGAAGGCATGAAAGTGCTATGGCTATGTCTCTCCTGGCCGGTTCCTTTTTGTATAACTCCCTGCATCCTGTCTGTGGCACTTCTATTTTCATTTGCAGCTGTGATTAGTGATATTATCAATAAGACTTTTCTCAAAAGCAGAAAGTAAGAGACTAAGAGGCAAGGAGCATTGAGAGGAGAAAATAAATGCAACGCTACATAATTTTACCGAGTGCTTCTTGTATACCAAGCACTGGGATAAACATCAAACAAATGTAAAAGGAAAAAAAAAAAAAGGCAATTGAAGGAGTGTGCAATCTTGTTTGAGAGACAGGCACGACATAGTTGAAATAATTAGAAGTTGATACAAACAACACTGTATTTTACTTTTGAGCTACATTATTAGAGCAATTAAAGTAAAGAGAAGGGAGGAGTCAGTGCTGGCTGGAGTGGTAGAATAAACACATTGGGAATGCAGGATGGAGAGCAGCTAAAAGAATAAAAAGATAGAATTACACAGAGAATAAAAGATTCATGAAATGAGTCCACAAAGAGTATATAGATGAATAAAGAAAAGAAAAAATTGGGGAAGATGGGATGGCTCAGAGTGTTAAGTGCCTGCTTTGTAGCCCAGGGGACTGAGAATCAAATTATGGCCCCGGCCCGCGTGGACCCATATGCTGAACTGGGGTGTACTTCCCATGTGGGAGACCCCCAGTTCCGTTCTTATCCCCCTGATTTAGCCCCTGGCCAGAGGGGGCATACCTTCCATGTGGGAAGCCCCCACCCCACTTCCCACCCTGCGTGGTCCCCACCCACCTGTGTGAAATGAAATCATGTTGAAAACTGATGACGTACAACTATAGAGACTGCTCTGGGCCCTGCCCCTTCTCTCTGTCTCTCTCTGGCTCTGTCAAAAACAGTAAGATAAATCTTTAAAAGAAAAAATGACTTCGCACAGGAAGATGAATACTTTTAATCTTGGAGAAATAATTACAGATAATATTTTACTATTTTTATAGTGGAAGGTTTATTTAGAAGAATTAATTGTACTTTTAACTTAAGCTTGAGCTTTGTAAATAAAAAAATGGAAGTACTAGCCATCATTTATATTTTCTTATAAAATTATATTATCACAAATGAAAAAAAAATAAGATTAAAGGGTTTCAAAGTAACTTTCAAGCTTCTGCTATGGTAGCAAAGGAATTTATTCACCAAAATATTGACAAACAGTCATATCACTAGTGCTCAGGGTGATATTTATATGAAGAATATAATATTTTATAAATAATAAAATTGTGTTATCCTATAAATTTACACACATATGTACTTTGGTTTAAAAATACATGATCTATAAATTATCAATATAACATACTGTAGTGATTGATAATTTATGGATTAAAAAAAGCTTATGACAATGGTGATTTGAACTTCATGTATATGAATGATCTATTACTGCATAACACATTATCTCCAAACTTAACAACTGAAAACAATGAATATTTATTATCTCACAGTTTATGTGGCTTGGGAATGTGAGAGAAGCTTAGCTGGATGATTCTGATTTGTGGTTGTTTCCATTTAGTCAGTTACAGTGAAAGCTTCGTAGGGGCTGGTCGTCTGAAGGCTCGCCTGGGGCTGGAGGACTTATTTCCGGGATAGCTCACTCTGAGTGGCTGTTGGGGTGAGGCCTCAGTTCCTCACCACCTGCACCTCTCCATAGGGCCGCTGCAGTGCCTTCATGATATGGTAGCTGGCTTCTTCCAGAGGAAGCCGTCCAAGGAAGGAGGAAGCTCCTTTGTCTTTAATGACCTCATTTTAGAAGTTGTATGTCATCGCTCCTACCATTTACTATTTGTTAGAAGTGAGTTACTAAGTATGGCCCACACTCAAGGGGAGGGGAAACTAAGCTCCACCTCTTGAAGGGAGAAGTATCATAGAATTTGTGGATATATTTTAAAACCACTACCCACATAATCTTAAAGATACATCTACCGGTATTTGTATGAATTTACTTAATTAATGAATGACTAAGCTGTTTTATTTCTACTGGCATTAAATATTCATGGAGTACTAGTCAAAATATACTACTACATTTGTACAATTGAAAAAAGAGCTTTCTCAACCCTTCACATCATTTATACAACAAATTACGGTACCCTAGATTTTCGCAATATGTTGGCTTAAGTGATTTAAATGTCTAAATAAACACTGAACTCAATTAGACTCTTAGATTAAATATATTATTTATATCTGTGAGTTTTGCTCCTATATTTTAGAGAATAGGAAAGAATAATTTACATATCCAGTTCAAAACATTGCACAGAGCCAGTAAACGTCATTGAGGATATTCTTAAATACAAATTGACTTCTCCATTGGGCTTGCCACCTTTTAATAGATAAACAAAAGCATATATGCTTATTTTATGCTTTTATAATAGTTATAGTATATCATTAATATTTGGATTGCTTTTCTTTTAACATTTAAATATAAGAATCAGTCCCTAACAGGTATGTGAATGAACAGACTACACTCCACAGGTTAGGTGATGTGATGGTTAATTTTATATGTCTATTTGATTGGGCCATGGGATGCTCAGATAGCTGGACAAAAGTTATTCTGGGTATGTCCATGAGGGTGTTTTGGATGAGATTAACATTTAAATCAGTGGACTGAGTGAAGCAGATTGCCTTTCCTAACGTAGGTGGGCCTTATGCAGTCAGTTGAAGGCCTGAATAGAATACAAAGGCTAATTATACTGACAGAAGAGAGAATGTCTTCTGAGTGCCGTTACAGAGGGAGGGACACTGGTTTTTCCCATCTTTGGAATCAAATTGAAACACAGGCCCTCCTGGGTCTGCCAGCCTATACCACGTGGATACTGTACCACGGGCTCTCCAGTTTGCTGATCTTGGGCCTTGTCAACCTCCATAATCACATGAGTCAATTACTTCTAATACATCTATTTATATCGACTCTCCTATTGGCTCTGTTTCTCTGGATAATGCTGACTAATCCAGGCAATTATAAAAAGAAAATGCTGTCTCAGAGAAAGCCACAATGTCTCAGGATGTGTGTGGTCTACTTTGTGCTTGCTCTAATTCAGGCAAGGTGGGCAGCTAGTGCCGGTCTCATTGCTTCCTAGGAAATAAGTAGCTAGATAATCTCTGTGTTTCTTTTCTGTGTTGAAAATCCGATATGCCCTGACTGTAAAAGGATGTCCTTCCTGTGTCTGGCTCTTCCTGTCCAGTCTCCCCCAGGGGAAGATGACCTTGGCAGGGAGGGTCTAGTGCTTGGCATTTGGTGCTTATTCAAGAAGTGAACGAAAGAGGAATTATCAGAAAAAACAAGCAGGACATTGTGGCCCTTGAATTAGCACGTGTAATATTAATAGCTCTACGAAAGGTTAAGCCTCAGCATGCCCAGGTTCTCTCACTCATGCTCAGGGGACCTGTTTTTGTACATCTTAGTAAGTAGATAAATTCTCTGTGTCTGAGAGAGCACAGACCAACAAACACCGATTTACTAGCTGCTGTTTGCATGTTATAGCCTTAGTAAGTGCCTATCTAATTCTTCTAGAAAACATACACAGTGAAACTCAAATTTATATGATGTCTTTAATTTATTTGGTTTAAATAAACTGCACATAATGGCTTCTTCAGAGGAGAGATTGTTAAAATAGAAATACAAGCTTGAAAAATCTCTAGCAAGACCAAAGCAATTATAGAGCACAGTTCTTTATTTAGTGAAGTATGTTAGGCTTATCAGACTTCTACCAGACTTAAATGGGTGTGAAGAGAAGAATTAAAGGCAACCCAGTGGAATTAAGATCACATCTCACCTTTCAAGAGGCATAGCACGTGATATTTGGGGTCAGGGGGACCTGGCTTTGAATCTCAGCCTTTTTGGCTGCAGGACAATTGGCTTGAGACGTAATTTCTCTTCAAGCCTTGGTTTCCTTAAGCGTCAAAAACAGGGGTCTATGTGGAAAGGACATTGGGACCTTCCTTATAGGTGAGTTGGAAGGGCATAGAACATAGTAATCACTCAATTAATGGTAGTTATTTTGATAACAAATAAACCTTTTGAAGGAGAGAAAATCAGCCCCAGATAGTCTTGTGGGTCAAATGAAAAATTATGTCTACTTTATGTTTTTATTTTAGTCATCACACGTATTTTTTTTATTAATTTTTAGGAGGGGTATTTCATTCAGAAATATAGCTGTGCAAGCTGTAAGGTTATATTCACCGTTGCCAGGGCTGCCCTCGTCCTTTGATTTGGGTTAAGGATGTCTGTTCGAAGAGAAACAACTGCGTGTGGCAGGAGAAGGAACACTTACGCTGCCACCCTACCTTTTCTCTCAAAGGAAGCCCGAGGATTTCCTGAGAAGAGGCAGTAGCAGGGCATGGGAGGATTTATCAGGTACCGGTAAGTTGTAATCTATGCATACATCCATTTTCCTAGGACCTAAGCCATTGTGGATGTTTTTCCACAAATTCTTTTCTTGGAGGCAATAGACACAGTTCTCTATTACTGTATGTGTCCTATTGCTGTTTTAGTGTGCATCTGTTATACAATATTTTATAACTAATAAATACATCCCATTGCATGGGAGTTCTTGATCCAAAATCATTTACTCTAAGAACACTTAATTCTAGAACTAAAGCCACAACTTTGTTTTATAGCTTGTAAGCATTGTAAATTTCAGTTTTTTCTTTAAGTCCTAAACTAATCTGCTAATGTTTGCTGAAATATTATGTACACAAGTTTATTGATATTTGGAAGAGTTAATTTCTTTGACAATTCATCTCTGCAGGCTCCATTTCACGTGGGCGCAAGAGCAGATTAAGATGCTGCTTGTCTAGCATATATAATGTGAGAGTATATTGGGAAGAAGCCCTGTTGTTTCTTGTACCAACCTGACTGTGTCTGCCACATAAAACCTGCCGAGCTATACATTTTACTCATCTTAATAAGTACATTATAAAATAGCATAAATGTCTTTCTCTCAGAGACAAAGGAGGCTCAAGGTATTAAAAACATCAAAACCAGAAAAAGTTAAGTACTTGCAACAGGTACAGATCTAAGGCAAAGAACTACAGCGAGCTGTGTAATCTCAGATCAAATACGCCTGCTCTTCCTTTCGCCCTTTGGGGCCGTTCTTCTGATAAATAATTCACAGACTGCAGCGCAAAGTAGTTTGCATACTGACAAGATTAAAAATAATGCTTTGTCTGGGTTAAATTTACAATCTGAAACCTTTCTTTAAAATGTCAAGAGGGTAATTAATTTAAAAAAGTTTGCCAAGCAGAGTCCCTGACCCTGTCAGAAAAATCATGTTTCCTGAGGGTGAAGGGATGTGCATTTGTCTTTCCCAAATGCCTGTTGTGGTTTTCATTTTAAGACCACTTTCTCCCTTTCTAATATGCTTTTTATAGCTCTTTTCTTTCTTAGCAAAAATTAATCCAGTATTCTTTCCTGGTGGGTTTTCTGAAGCTTTACTCACATAGTCTGCGAATTACTTCTGAATGGGGATTGGAGTACAGGTCAGAGGTTTTGACACAAACAGAAGAGGAGCATTTTTTCCACAGGGAGCACTCTCCCCTGCCTGCACATCCAGTCAAGCCCTTTAGTAGCAGCGGGAAATGCATAAATTCAACAGCGTGAAAATTTGCTTTTGGCATCGCGAAACATCCTGTGCCACATATGCGCAGGAGTGTGCATGCTTATGAGTGAATGCTCATCACAAGCAGTGGGTTCTTACAACAGCTCTTCAAGCCAAGATTACTGGTGTAAAACTTGATTAGCAATTTTGTCCTGTTCAGCTAAGCCCTGGAGGCCTGTGGAAGAGATAAAACAATGCATTGCTGTTTGGAAACCGAATCCCAAATCTGTGCATCACATGTGCACAGAGTGAAACATAATTGACTCACCAGAACCCTGTTCCACTTCCCCTTAAAAGTAAGGTTTGCCCAGGTAGTAAAGCTAAATAGATGTCATTTCACTGATGCTAATCAGGAAGAAATAATTCTATCTCTAATATACTTCAAGCAACAAAGGTCAGCTGAAATGTGTCATAATGCTAAGTGAGCAGAAAAATAGCTCAAAATATATTAAACTCTAAATAAGACTCTCATGATATTAATGCAAATCTAAATCAGAAATGTGTTCAATAGAGATGCTTTTGGATGCTTAGCTGTCCTCTCTAGTTACAGCACTTGAACGTGGTAAATGAAGTGTTTGTGTTGCAACTACTCAGTTTCCTGAGATTTTTCCTTCTACGTCTTATGTCATCTTAGTGGGGTCAGAATGTGCTACATCAGTATGACAGCTGTGCTCTCTGAGACTTTAGAAAAGCAGCGACTGGACAAATTGTTTTTGCAGATCCCTCACTTACTACCGTCAGACCTCTGAAAAAGGGGAATTTTATTAAGGGCACATATTGTGTTCTCTGTCATGGAGTCTACACCAGGGATTCCTAACCCTGTGCCCGCGGGCGCCATGGCGCCCATGGCCCAATTTGTGTGCACCCACCATTATTTGACTGCATCATAAGTTTTTCATAAAAACTAAGTAAAACTATAATTTATTTTTATACATTTGTTAGAATTTTAAAATATTGTTTGAGTATCTACACAGGTTTATTATATTCATTGGTATGTTTGCGATATCGTATGTATAAGTTTTTCCCTAGCTTTCACCTTTGTACATGTCACGTCTTGTTTAGCCGCTGCACTCTTTAAACTCTCCTCCACCCAACCGGGAGACGCGAAGTTGCCATTTTGATTGCGGTTGCTGGACTGATCGGGTCGTGACGGTTAGCTAGGATCACAGTGTTTTGTTTTTTTTTAAATATATATTTTATTTATTTATTTATTTTGACAGAGGAGAGAGAGAGAGAGAGATACAGAGACAGAGAGAGAACTGAACTAGGGGAGCTCCCAGTTCAGCACATGGTTCCACACGGGCCGGGGCCGGGATTCGATCCTCGGTCCCCGGCGCTGCAAAGTGAGCGCTTAACCCACTGAGCCATCCTGGCTTCCCCGGATCACAGTGTTTTGATATATTTGATTTTAAATGAACTACAAGCGAGGTAGGTAATCTATTATTATGGTGGCAATTTGATATGATATTGTAGTTCTATAACTATTTTTATTTTTATTTTTTTAGTCCTAAAATGAGTGGACCAAATAAGAGAAAACGAACCTATAATTTTAACACAGACTGGGAGGAATCATATTGTTTCATTAATTTAAGAGGTAAATGCATTTGCCTGTTGTGTGGCAGTAGTATTGCAGTGCCAAAAAAACATAATGTTGAACGTCACTTTCAGACAAGTCATACCACTTTTGATATGAATTATCCACTTAAATCTGAAGTAAGAAAGAAAAAAATAAATCAACTAAAATTAAGTTTAACTACTCAACAGGCTGTTTTCACTAGACATGTGGAAAAATCTAAAAAGGCAACCATTGCTTCTTTCAAAATTTCTCACATGCTCGCAAAGAAGAAAAAACCTTTCCAGGATGGTGAATTGTTCAAAGAAGCATTTCTGACTGCTGCCAATTGTTTGTTTGAGGAATATTCTAACAAGCGTGAGATTATGTCGGCGATACAAGACCTACAGTT